>OMNV01024174.1:0-12530 GCA_900303265.1 Brotula barbata
AAGGCATAATATTATATATGTGTATAGGCATAATGTAATACATGTGTATAGGCATAATGTTATACATGTGTATAGGCATAATGTTATACATGTGTATAGGCATAATGTTATACGTGTATAGGCATAATATTGTACATGTGTATAGGCGTAAAGTTATACATGTGTATAGGAATAATGTTATATATGTGTATAGGCATAATGTTATACATGTGTATAGGCATAATGTTATACATGTGTATAGGCATAATGTTATACATGTGTATAGGCGTAATGTTATACATGTGTATAGGCATAATATTATACATGTGTATAGGCATAATGTTATACATGTGTATAGGCATAATGTTATACATGTGTATAGGCGTAATATTATACATGTGTATAGGCGTAATGTTATACATGTGTATAGGCATAATGTTATACATGTGTACAGTTGCTGAAGCCAGTTGCTGAAGTTGACTTGGGCAAGCAGCTCAAGTTTCCAGACCACGTCACAACAACTTCCCTGAGGCCAGACATCGTGCTCTCGTCAGTTTCCTCAAGGCAGGTGCTACTGATTGAGCTGACAGTTCCTTGGGAGGACCGCAAAGAGGAGGCGAACGAGCGGAAGCGGTCAAAGTACCAGGAGCTGGTCGAGCAATGCCAAAGAGGTGGCTGGAAGGCACGCTGCGAGCCCATCGAAGTGGGCTGTAGAGGCTTTGCTGGCCGCTCACTGTGCAAGGTTTATACACTACTTGGCATCAAGGGGCCTGCAAAAAGGAAAGCCATCAAGTCCACCATGGAGGCGGCAGAGAGAGCCTCCAGATGGCTTTGGATCAGGAGGAGCGATCTGTGGGCCAATGCTACTGGGACACTAGTCAGGGTCTGATCAACCCTGGCTGGGTCGCCTGAGGGAGGACGTATGATGTTGAAAGACTCGCAACGTCCGGTGATCTCAGGTACATCACTGAAGATGTGTCCCAGTGCATCTTAGGATGTATCTTTCATTCATTGTATAGGCATAATGTTATACATGTGTATAGGCATAATGTTATACGTGTGTATAGGCATAATGTTATACGTGTGTATAGGCATAATGTTATAAGTGTGTATAGGCATAATGTTATACGTGTGTATAGGCATAATGTTATACGTGTGTATAGGCATAATGTTGTATAGGCATAATGTTATTCATGTGTATAAGCATGATCATATGAATGTGAGATGTTATACATGTGTGAATTTATAAACGCAGAGAATATTTAAGGATTTTTTTGGGGGGCAAATTTGGCATGTTTTTTTTCTCTCAACTCTGGGACTGCATAATCTATCTATAAAAGTTTATCTGGCAAATATCCAACTTTTTCTCACAAAATTCCATCTCAATACTCTGAGAATTTGGCTTCTTTTTTTCTATTTTTTTTTACCTATATTAGCCATAATACGGAGATCAACATTATTTTCTGATGCCTGTGTGTTCATGTACTGTACGTCCACGTTTGAAAACGGCCCTATGGGCTCACAGACTGGAAGATAATCTCTCCTGTGGGAAGATTTAGGAGCCACAGTAAGCTCTTCATTTATGTTTTATCTGCTATTTCTCCCACAATTGAGGTGTTTTGTGTGTCACTCATCAGAATGATACTGTCATTTCAGTTTGGTGTTATTTTCTCAATAACCATGAACAAATAAGATTATGGCAATTGCAAGTATGTATAAATTGTCGTGGTGTCACCTTATTTCATTTTTGTTACAATTATGACCTAAAGCTATCGCGGTGAATTTACCAATGGCATGCTGATCACTCATTCTTTGTGTTTTCATCTGTATAATCTGAAGAGCACCGTATGAATAATGACAACCTTTAGCAACAACATGAACGCCGCATATTTATATTGCACCTTTTGTATGAAAACAAGGTAACTTTTATGACACTGAGCAGCTTTACCCCATTCTAAAATAGTTGCTAAAAAACTTTTTGGATCATTTCCTCAAAAGAACATTCACATAGCCTTAAGAAATGACTAAAAAGTTATATCTGACGTTCTTGCTGGTGTTTCTGGAGGTGGTAGCCAAACGAATCACAGTTTATCAAAGTAGAATTTGAAGGGAGAACGGGGAATATGCTGTGCAAGGCGTGAGAGTTGACAGCTAAGAACACTGGCAAGTTGCTGCTGCCTTCGCCAATAAAAAGACAAAAGACGGACACGGATGTTGTAAAAAGGTAACAGCAAATACATATTCAGTAAAATACCATCCAAGGTACTCAGATCCTTTCTAGGGCATTTTATTGTTTGTATAAATGCTACCTACCCCAAATAAACATCAACCTTGCCCACGTGTTGCATAAATTTATCCCAGGTGATGAAAACATGGCGGTACTGAATATAACTTGTAGTTCTTACCTGGATCTCCACTCCAAAGCCCATGTAGACGGTGATGATGTAGTTACAGTCCAGAGTGGAGTGGAAGGATGAACCGGACTGTGGCGGAGCCTCTATGTAGCCCTCCGTCCCCGTTAGGTTCAGATGGCAGGGAACTGCATGGACAGAAATAACAGAAGATAAACTCTCCTGAAGGAATACTAAACAAAACTCTAATTTGTGGAAAGAAGGCCTACGAATACAACCGTCAGTCTATTAGAAGAGTGGTATCAATGACTTAAGGTAAAGTACATGATACATTATATACTGTATTAGCAGTTAAACATCTGCTGTGAATGTTCATGGTCCCTCAGTCTGAGCATCAAACCAACATTTTCACTTGCATTTACATAGTGGGATGAAAATTCCGGAGCATTTTTATGCCATCCATGAGGAAAATCCTTCTTTTCTGTTGTTAATGATTACTCATTCTCTGCCATTCTTGGATTAAAGTTTGAACTTTGTTCTATTTTTGTGTCGTGTGGAGGATGTATCCCAATATTTTGGTGACCTTCAACATTCCTCCTGCATCACCATCAAACCCAATTTTCCTCTTTTGTATATGAAAATCATAAGATGTATGGGATATTACTTGTCGTATTCTCCAGAAGATCAACCTTTTCATCATGCTCATTCCTCTAGCACTGATCTTGGGTTAAAATAGAAAAACATAAGTCACTAGATGAATTTTGGGATGTTAATCTTCCCCAGATGATGGATCTGGGGAAGATTATTGTGCTTCATAATCACAACAAGAGCCAAATTTCTACTTATACATATTAAATATCAAATTATGCTAGCTAGTCTAGCATAAGATTTACTAATCATTCATACTCCCCATAGATTGAACCCATGCCAGTGCAGGCACCTTTTTTGCTAGTCCTTCCAAAAAGTCAAACTATCAATTTTGTACATAAAGTAGATGATGGTTCTAATACTATGATATCTGCTGTTCATTTTCATAACCCCCAGAGGAAATCACACATTTAGGTAATCTGTTCTCTAGTGATGCCCTCAAACTAAAGTTTCCACAAAATCTGCCTTAATAGAATCACATCAATCCAAAGATTTTAATTGAATGAGCCAGATATCCCACATCTCATAACCTCAGCCTTGTTATGAAATGAGCTAAGAACGTTTATGCTCCCCAGAGGATGAACCCCCTTCCATTATGGCTCCTTCCTCAGCATTCCTCTTCTGCCATCCAAAAGTCTAAACTCTCTGCACAGACAAGTTAATTGGTTGAATTGGCATGAAATCTGCTGCTGATTTTCATGAACCCCAGAGGATGATCATCGCCAACGTGGTAAACTTTCCTCCAATTATCATTTCTCACAAAACCCAGCTCCTCTAGCACAAGTACAAAATATCATAAACTAACAAGACCGTTGCTGTGAAATTTCCTCCGCACATCCACCCTCTCCAGAGGATGATTTTGAAGGCCACGTAGCCACTTTTTGGCATCTTATTGAAAATCTGGTCCACTAGAGAGGATTTAAGAACAGCAAAACCATCCCTACGGCACTGTTGATCAGGTTCAGAGTGAATGGTGCAACCTCCCTCGGTTGCTAGGTTGCAAGGATGTACAAACGCAAACATGTCGCATAGATACACGTGTACATCTGTGGACGTGTCTATAAGCAGCAGATGGTTGGTGGTAGATCTGTGTAGCATGCTGCTGACCTCCCTCCTTGACAGCATTTCATGCGTCCAACCAAAGGCCAATGCTGGTTTCCCTCTTTTTAACAGAAAAGGCAATTCTCTCACCCCAACCGTGTAGTTTTGCTAAATCATCACCAAATCTTCACCGTCCCTAAGCTGCCACGTGTAGATACGGTAGTTATCATCATTTTGTTATTGAACACGGTGTCGGGTTTTGCGACACCTAAAGACACACTCTCTGACTTTGCTTCAAGGGTTCCTGATTCTCCGCTCGACTTTCAAAGTGGCGATAGCGTGGCCGAGGGCTAAATATTTCCCGTTGGCCTTTGGGGTTTCAGCTCCATCACCTTTATCCCTTCCTCCTCCCTGAGCTTAAAAAGTAAACTTTTGCTGAAGTGCCGGCTGTGAAGAACATCCTGTCTGTCCCCTGGATGATTCACCTCAGGGATTGTCCCCTTCAGCATTATTATGACACTTCAGTCCTGTTCATCCGCCGCCGGTCTCCGCTTGATTAGGACTTTGTATACAGCCGCCGCCTGTCTGCACGCCGCTGTCACCGCGCACACAGATGAGCTGATTAACAGACTTTTTCCGTCCGACTCCACTTGACCTGAAGATGCCCCGGAAAATCCAGCAGGAAATCTGAACCCACATACTTGTTGTCTCCCATGCACGGCTTGATTAAGGGCTGGTGATGCTCTAAGACTACTGTTATTTATTCCTGCCCTGTGGTCTCCATGCTGGTTTGACCTGCAAACAGCATCAACTGTGGTTGACGCAAGCAAAGATGCTCTCAAAATAAAGTCAAAATAATTCACCACAACACAAATGTATGATTTAGGAGACTTAGTATTTTAGTGGGGTATAAATATTTTTGTGTGTTTTTAATTTTACTTCACTAAATTTATCAAAACGGGTTACAATAAATTCTAGAATTGGTGATTTTTGGCATAAGAGTGAGAAAATAGTTTGATTTTTATTGATTTCTTTATTTTTGTCTTTGCATAAAAAGACAACAAGTATACTTTGAGTTGAGTTTTGGTTATTTTAATCAGTTTCAGTTCTTCCTGTTTGTGATAGATTGACTCTAAATTATCTAAATAAATGTGAAATTCAAACTGAACACTACATAGAGGAGTCATGATAATTAAAGCTCATCCTCAAAGAATTAAAAATGAAAAATCTCATCAAAGTCACTGTTTTATTATTTTACCAAATTATCTAACTTGTGCTTTCAATACTTACAGTAAATTCCATTATAATCCAAAAACTACTTTTCAAACTTGAATAAAATTAACATCAGCAGCTAAATGACTTTTTCTTTTACTTTTTTTTCTTGTTTCATAAACTTTAGATAAATGAATAGAACTTCCAAGAAAATAAATAACTGTCAGAAACTAATGTAACTGTATATTCATGTACAACTCGCCCCATCTTGAGAGAAATATCTCAAAAATCATAAAAACCCAGCAAGGAATTCCATGTTTGTCAGGTCCCTCCTCCAGGAAAGTTCATTTGCAAGAGAATTTACATATTTTATACAAACTTATATTTTCATTTTGCATTCCATGTAATATTTATCAAACAATACATTATTTATATTTTTTCATCATTAACATCACAGCAACAGATATAAGCAGGAATGCAATAAATCATTTTTACATCTGTTTTACACGTTTATATTTGTGTGTGCGTGTGTCTGAGTGTGTGTGCGTCTGTGTGCATGTGTTTGTGTGTAATATTTCTTTGTTTAGTAATTGTAATAGTCAGAGCTGATCAGGAAAACTTTTTTTCATGAAAAATCAAGCAACTAAGTCCTGATGTTATTATTTTACATCCAGACAGTTATTTAGTTTATCGTCAGTATGTGTAAGCGACAGTGTATTAGTTTGCGAACTTGCAAAAAAAAAAAAATTCTGGATACATTTTCCTCTCTCGTTTTGTGGCATACCTCCAAAATTCAAAAAATCCACAAATTAATTAAAAGCAAAAAAAAAGCATGAAATATGTGCTTTTCAAATTAATAATCATATAAACAATTAAACAAAAATAACCCAAAAATCCACTTCAAATGAATCAGCTATTATTATGGAGCCTATTGTGTAATGTAACATATACACACACATAATACTGGTAATTATTTAAAGGCGGATTTTAAGGATTTATAAACGTCTTTTCCTCCATTAGAAAGGACAATATTCATTTTACATTTCACATAAATAATACATTTTACTGCTTTAATAAAATAATGATCATAATTAAGGCTCAAAGTGGATCAGGCCTAACTCAATCAGGCATTCGTTCACACACACATGCACACACACGTCGGTTCTTTGTTGAATTAATTATATTCACATACAAATGATTTAAAACTGGAATGTGTTTGTGAAACGTGGTGTGTTTTGGTGTGTTGTTACCTGGGCTTTGGATGGTGGTGATGATGGTGGTGGTTGTGATGGTGGTGGTCGTCGTCTCCTCCTCCACATCAGCAGACGTGCCATCGCTGCCCGGCCTCGTGCTGACTTCCTGTGGGGGCGGGTCTTTCTTCTCTACCTCTTTTTCTCCTCCTCCCCCAGCAGCAGCAGCAGCAGCAGAGGGAAGGATGGACCTGCTGGAGGCTGGAGCGGTGGACTCTCTGGTTTCTGGTCTGTTTGAGTTTTCAGCTGCCTCCTCTGGAGTGCTTTTATCACCCTTATCCAGTTGGGACCCTGACGGTGGGATTAACAGGGCAAACTTGGCGTTTGAGTGAGAGCTTGATGAGGTCGGCTGCGTGTCGGATCCTCCGCTGTCTTCAAAAGTCAGAGGCTGACCGTGAGGGCTGAGCGGGGCCTGGTGCTGAGGGGGGTTCCTGTACAGAGAGTGATGGTTTGGGACGTTGAGAGGAGGAGCAGTGGTGACCACGGGGAACCTCCTGCCGCTGTCCTGGATGGTGGGGTACAGGCTGGATCCACTGTCTGGGGGGCCTCCTGGGGTCATGGATAGGCTGTCCTCAGAGGCCCAAACTGCAGAGAACAACACAGGAAATCAGCACGGTTACAAGTCATGTGACATTCATCTAGATCTCCATCGCCACAGAAAGTGTTTTCCTATGAAAATGTAAAAATGTCATCTTCCTATCATACAGTAATTTACAGTGTGCAGCTTATATAATATAAAACAGCTTATGAAGTATGGCAAAGATATTCATAAAGGGCAAGAAAAATAATACCCACAAAAAATGTATTTTACAAATGTTATCTTCTTTAAAACATCCATCCATAAGATACTTTTAGCTGTTGTTGTTGCACACAACTTCTATTTTTGCTAGTCAGATCCTATGGACTTGGAAGATTGATGGCATATATTACCAACAAATGTCCCATCACAATAAATAAATAAATACCAGACAGAATTTCTCCAGAAAAAACATTTCAAGTTGTGAAACTACTGAAGTTACTGAATGTTGCTTTAAAAATTCATCACTGTAGTGCCTGTAGTAACCACCCAGAACATAACTGCAACAAACACCGCAGCACCCACCGATCCTCCCTAGACCATGTTGACAATAACATTTACAGATATTTCTACATTATTTAATCACGTCACGATCAATTTCAACCAAAATACAACTGCTTGTGTTAAACCAAAAATGCTGTCGAGCCTTTATAGTGAAATCTGAGCAAACAATGAAAGACCAGATCAGTGTGATGACAATGACGGGTGGCGTTCACATTAACGTCAACATTTTTACTTTTACTTATCTGTATTTGTACCATTTGGGATCAAGCCAGCTTTTTCTTTCAAAAAGCAGCCGGAATGATGTGCTAAGAATCCAGCAGCAGTCTTTGGGACACGTTGGTCTACCTGTAATAGACATGCTTTGTTCTGGGACATGATTGTAGATTTATCCACTCAGCAACGTCTCCATGATTACTCGTCCAGGTGCACATTTCTGGCTGTCAGAACTCACATTCCTGTCTCCTTTCAGTGCCATTTTATACGCTGCCAATCCTATTTTCAAATGGTTAGAGATGTAAAATGGTGCTACAAGCGAGTGGCAAGTGTCCCAATTCTGCTGTCATGGGCAAAACAAGCCTCAAAAACAACTTCTATCTATTCCACTTCCATTACTCAGCCTCATTCAGCAATGTCTCAATGTCTTCAGCAGATTCCACTCAAATATAGACGGGCACCACAGACAAATGATGATTATTTCATAACATAGGTCGATTCAAAATCCATTATGCTTATATTCACCGAAGTTCATGTGCTTGGTGAAATGCGAGAACATATTGTGAGAGAAATTATATTATATAGTCAACATATAGCGTAAAATCATACTGTATCCAAGTGTAAATGTAAGGAAATGAAAATAAATGAGAACTTTGGTGCCTAATTATGTGCTTTCTTGTCATTTTACTGCGCACAATCCGTGCATTAATGTACATAAAGGAACAATTTGAGATGTTTCTGTGAGATCTGGGCTATAATTAGCACTCCCCGTCGTGAAAATGAGACTTTAATGTTCATATAATGATCATGTACGTCCCACGGTAAGCTGTGACAAAACCTGGTGACATCCACTTAGAACTGATAAAATGCGTTGACGCTCATCTACACTTTAGGGTTCGAGTTAAGAGAGCTCATTATAAAGCATATTTAACTTTGTACGAAGTATACAAGTACAGAATAAATATTATATATCAACAGATTTGTAAAAAAATGTAATAATAATAGTAAATATTATGATCAATACTAATATTATAATTCTTTAAATGTAGATTTTTGGTGTGACGTGTACGTGCTGCCATTAGCAAATTGAAGCGCTCTCACTCTGACACTTCCTGTAATGAGAGCAGATATCGCCATGGATGAAGAAAGACTAATCCACAAAGCATAGTGTGTGACAAAGCTAACGTCCTTCACGTTTTTTGTTCTTTTCTTTGTCTCGCCCTCTCTGCTTCTCTCTCTCTTATGTTATTTTCCTGTATTGTTACACCTTTTCTACTTTTATGTAATTTATTCTTTCCCCACCTATGGATCCAGTTGCACATCTGGCTGTTGGAGGACATGGAATGGCTCTTTGAATTACCTCTCCCAATGTTTCCTTACATTTTGGATTTTTGTGGGGGAGGAGTTTGGCGTCTGGCTTGTTGTGTAACCCTGTAAAACCCTCTTGTGACTCTGGATCTGATCTTCATCTATAAAAATAAACCCACATGACTTTTGGCTTGACTTGGCTGTGAGTGTGATTCACGCTTTGCTCTTTGCGACTTGAAAACACTTCCACTGGGATTAATTAGTGAATTAGAGATAGCCAGTTAGCTCTCTCGTGTCCTGTGTGGTATTCATTGGAAGTGGATGATTGGTCCAGCTGGATTCGAAAGATCCCAGTTTAGTAGTTCTAGCATTCCATTTGTTCACAATAATGACACTACACGTAGTCTTTGACGTTCACACATTACACTTAATTCAATGTGCCATTATTTTCTAATTTAGGTGCACACAATTTAGTTAACGTTCTGTCACATAGGTTTTTATTCGCAAGTAACTTTTACCTTTTTTTTAATTCCTCCTGAGCTCCTCAAAATGCCTGCAGCCTGTGAGAGGAGGCCTTTTAAGGACCGCCCACAGGAATTGGAAGTTTCCACCAGGGAGAAGAAAACAGGGGTGCACTTCAAGACAAATGTTCAATTTTGTTTGTCTCTGTTAGATCTAAGAACTTGCTGAAAGCTGTTTCTTAGTTGTTTGTTTTTGTTTTTTTATCTTTGATAGATTGTTGGTTTGGATATTTTGAGTGTGATATCCGGATTATGTTAATTGTTTGCTGAGTTTCCCCTTTGTGTCTGTGTAGGACTACTCCACTGTGTATATAACAGCCATGTGTAAGCCCTGTTAGTAAGGTTGGGTCAGTTTGGTTGGGTTGTCAGGCTGAGTTTCTTCATTGTTTAGTTGACCTTTCGTTTTTGGGTCATAGTTTTTTTCTTTTCCTAATTTCTTAAGAGACTTATTTACTTTTGTATTTTTTTTACCTCTATTATTCAACTTTATTTAAATATTTTCCCTTTTTTACACCTTAGACACTCAAGTGGCAAAGGAACTCATGATACTTTGCCCTTTCTAACAATCCTATAACCTTAAACGTTTCCTCTCCTAATGTGGATTATGGACTGGATTACTGGGAGAAAGTTACTTTCAGATTTCCCAGCGGATTCAGGCCTGCACTGACCACGCCTATCATATATAAAACACTGATGTTGGCCAGACACTTGTTCAGTAACCCCCACACCTCATGAATGTGTCTGTTTGTGTGTGTATTTGGGAATTTCAACAAATACACACTGATGTCAAAACATCACATTTAAGGACCAATTAAAAATATCTCCAGACATTAATTTTGAAATTCAGTCAGTTCCATTATACCAGCGTATTGTTATTCTTCTATATAAAAATCAAGCTGATATCAAGGCAGTAGACGTTCTCTCTGACACACCTCGACCATTCCTCAAGTAAACCAACACCAGCTTAGATCTGAACTGAACCGTGTTTCCTTTTTTGCGGAGCGCTGCTTTGGCGAGTGCGAGTCAAATGAGAGACTAAAAACCAAAACAGCACAAACCCAAACAATTCTCATAAATTGCTCACATCAGCTTCTCCTCCCCTCCCCATCCTAATCGTAATAAGACTTAATACTCATTCCTGAGGAGATTTGATGAGCCGCTATAATTCGCCTGGTGTTATGATCGCTGCTCTCCTCCCAAGTGCACCTGTGATATCTAATCTAAGACCCCTTCAGGAGACTATCATCCGCCGAGGGAAGTCTTATGTTTCTTTAACAATGCTTCATTTCCACCATAATGGCTGCCGCTCTCTGCCGGCTAATAGCTATCTGCTTCAAACAATCAGGGTTTATTGTAGCAGTGCCACTTTTCACTCAGCACCTCGCTTCTCAAACGGAGACCCGCTCGGCTCGTTTGAAAGAAATCTGCCATCGCGATGGCAGCTGAATTGATGTGAAAAAACACTGAGACAGGATCCCAGACCCGCCTGACTGAAGGTCTTTACTCTCGTGCTGCTAGGAATTGAAATATGTAGAGTACACGTCTGTGGAGTGTTTTATCAAGGGAGAACGCCTTTGGATTTACACGTGTTTTGTGTTCGTTTGGATTCTTTTGTGTCGTTTGGTAGCTCAAACTCATCCTGTACATTATTCCATTTTTAAAGCATTGAAACGCATAATTTCAGCTATTAGTCCTGATCCTCTAAATCACCAATTAACGGTATGGCATATTATGAATAATACAGATATTTAGAGATTTTTGGTTGCTTTTGGATAAACTATCAAAATAGTGAATCATCCAAACTGTCCCAAAATGTTAATGTTAAGTCGTTTTAAAAATTCCTGCATCCACTCCTGGATGTGAATCATTCCAAAATGTATGTAAATTGTTTCCCTGTACTCCACCAAACCCTTCAGTTCATCATTTTAATAATGGTAATGAGAAACCAACAGATGCAGGTAACAAATTAAATAACTTAATATATATTAGTGGTGTAAACAAAATCTCACATGATGCTAATTTGCAGCAGATGTGTGTGTGTGTGTGTATGAGTTTGCTAGCACCATGTGACTGTTTTGCACCATTGAGGCCCAAATCTGTGTCTTTAATAATATGCATTCTGATGCTGCACCATGCTTCAATGTTACTTATATACCATTTTTCACCTGTGGTGTAAAATAAAAAGTCCTCATTCAGAGACACGCACACACACGCACATTTTTTAAATCCATAAACCATCAGGCTGAGACTGAGAGAATGAGCAGTAACGGCTTTTGAATTTGAAGTGCTCAGGAGTGCGTGTACATGCATGAATGATACATAATATGGATGTAGGTGTTATATGTAAAGAACATGGATGGATGAAGGATGGATGATGGATGATGTGTGGATGGATGATGGACGATGTGTGGATGGATGATGTATGGATGGATGATGGATGATGGATAATGGATGGATGATGGATGATGTTTGGATGGATGATGTATGGATGGATGACGGATAATGGATGGATGATGGATGAATGGATAATAGATGATAGATGGATGATGACGGATGATGGATGGATGATGGATGATGGATGGATGGATGGATGACGTGTGGATGGATGATGGATGATGGATGATGGATGGATTGATGATGGATGATGGATGGATGGATGATGGATGATGGATGATGTGTGGATGGATGATGTGTGGATGGATGATGGATGGACGATGTGTGGATGGATGATGGATGATGGATGGATGATGTGTGGATGGATGATGGCTGTAGTAAAGCCCCACATTCTTGGACGAGTTGATTCAGATAATGTTTACCCATTTAGCAGGAATAGATTAAATGTTTGCTAACAAGTTTCCAGCTTCCAGCGACATGAAGATGACATGAAAGCGTCAGCGAGGGAGGGGCAGGACTGAGGGACAGCTGG
>OMNV01024176.1:0-26594 GCA_900303265.1 Brotula barbata
CCAAACGCACGGCCACCAATTTACAATTTACAAAAAAAACACATCACAGTTTGAACACCATTTCCCTGAAAATCTTTATGGTTTGCAAAATACCAATTACAGGCAAAATGACTTATTTTTAGATAGAGAGAGAGAGAGAGAGAGAGAGAGACAGAGAGACTGAGAGAGAGAGACAGAGAGAGCGAGAGAAGGAGGCAGAGAGAGAGAGAGACAGAGAGAGAGAGAGAGAGATGGATGGATAGATGGATAGATGGATGGACAGACAGAGAGAGAGGGGGAGAGAGAGAGATGATGGATGGATGGATGATAGACAGACAGACAGACAGAAAGATAGATAGATAGATAGATAGATAGATAGATAGATAGATAGATAGATAGATAGATTCTAATACTGGCAGATAAAAGGAACTCCAGTGATACATGAAGAGCTCAGAGATTAAATTCTTTCTTGTTTTTATTCTGTTGTTTGTTGATTTGTTGATTTAGTGCCTGAGATTATTTCTGCCCACCACAAACACAGCCGAGCGGTTCAACCAAAGACAGATAAACCTCAGGACACAGGGAGGATGATGAAGATGATGAAGATAATGAGGATGATGAGGATGATGATGAGGAGGATGATGAGGAGGATGATGATGAGGATGATGATGAGGATGATGATGAGGATGATGCGTCTGTCCGTCTGCATGTTCCCACGGTGTATATATATACTTTGTATCTATGATGTTAGATTATGTTTATATAATCCATCCACCTCCTCTGTCAGCTCCTCTGTCAGCTCCTCTGTCAACTCCTCTGTCAACTCCTCTGTCAGCTCCTCTGTCAACTCCTCTGTCAGCTCCTCTGTCAGCTCCTCTGTCAACTCCTCTGTCAGCTCCTCTGTCAACTCCTCTGTCAGCTCCTCTGTCAGCTCCTCTGTTAACTCCTCTGTCAGCTCCTCTGTTAACTCCTCTGTCAACTCCTCTGTCAGCTCCTCTGTCAACTCCTCTGTTAACTCCTCTGTCAGCTCCTCTGTCAACTCCTCTGTCAACTCCTCTGTCAGCTCCTCTGTCAACTCCTCTGTCAACTCCTCTGTCAGCTCCTCTGTCAGCTCCTCTGTCAGCTCCTCTTTCAACTCCTCTGTCAACTCCTCTCTCTTCTCTGTCCACAATACGGACATTGTAATCATCTGTAGTGAGTTTAAGGAGCAGGTAGAGTGGAGTATCATCCTGAGGAGTCGGTCCTCTGTGTGAGTGTGTGTGTGTGTGTGTGTGTGCTGCTTTTTCTTGTTTGTTCTGCCAAATGTGCTGAAGGAGACCACGTCAACATGGTGATTAAATTCTAAGTGGGATCTCACAGCTGCACGTCTCCTCCTGAGAGACGGCTCGGCTCGGCTCGGCTGTGTTGTATCTGATCACGTGCTCGTCGCGTCAGTGTCGTGCTTTTTTCAGGGGAAGAGGCCACGCTGGCACAGAAACGTCACTCCCACTGCAATTACACCCCAGATTACTGCCAACATCCTCTTCGGTGTGTGTTCGTCCCGAGGTGCAATATTGATCATACACATCCGTGCGGCTTTATTCTGTACATTAAGCATGCAGCTCTGTTCTTAGTTCCAGCTGCAGCAGACGTCTGTGTGTGGGCATACTGATGTGTTGGTGTACACACACACACACACACACACACAGACACTGGACTTTAGTCTGGAAACAGTGGAGTTATTGTTGGATTCATTGAAAAACAGCGTTGATGTCAGAGTTCAACCGCAGAGCAGCAGCAGACGACTTTCTGTTGCTTCGAAATACGTCTCTGTTAGAAGAGAATATTAGAATATAATTGGCTTATTGTTGTGAAAAGCAAGAACAGGAGAGCGAGTTAAAACCTGAATGCTTTTATCTTGGATTCAGAGACTTCTTAATTGCTTTTCAAAGTTTGCTGTCCTGCTGGTTTTCATCAGACCATCTTATCAGGCGCTGACTTACACATAGGACAGCCTGGGAAGGCAAATGAGCTGGCAGGGTAGAAAACTAACAGCATTCAGAGTCCCGAGGATCAGAAAAAATATAAAATATCACAGCGTGATAATGTCATTCCCTATAACCACACACACGATGGCCGCGGCTAATTAGCGGCAAAGCACCGGACTTGGACGCGCGGATCGGCTTCCTCTGAAATGAGCAACATAACAAAAAGGCCCGTAGCACACAGACAGAAAGTTTCAGATGCTAATGTGCGTAATTACCTGAAGGGATTATTTCTCCTCCACTGAGGGTGCAGTTAATTAAGTTTGATGGAAATGGGATTTTTTTTCCCCCCTCCTCGCTCATAATTACATCTTTGTACTTTAATATTCCTTTTAGGACCGTGACAGTCATTTAAAACCACATTTGTCCGTTTGTTTCCTTGTGTTGGGACACGCAAGTACACGCAAAATAATAAATACTGGATAAGTTTACCGTCTACTCTCACGTTTGCTGCTGATAATGAAATGTATGTCAGTGTGTTATCAGCTGTGTTTGTTTCTGTCAACTTGGCAGTTTCGCAGTTGACCTTTGTAACTTCGATGAGCCAAATTCACACTGATCTACTTCTCCTCTCTGCTGCTGCAGCACTGATTGGCACGCTGAGTGAAAACAAGTTGTTCATACTGCCTCTTTAAATCCTGGTAAGCTCTCTATTCTGACAGATGCTGGTCAACCACTTGCTCAATGTACTGCTCGTTGCACAAGGTTAGTGTGTGTGTGTGTGTGTGTGTGTGTGAACAGATGTGTAGGTAGATAACAACAAGTATTGATGTAACCTTTCAGAGCAGACCAGGACCTTAATGTAGGCATGAACCATTAAGTTTTGCCAATATGATCAAGATAAACTTTACATTATACTGTATTATACCATAGAAGTAAAAAAAAAAAAACAACCCCAAACACATTATGCAGCTCTTCTGACTTTGTTAGCCAACTTAGTTTTAATAAAAGGAGTCAAATTCTTCTGAAAACATAGAGCTGTTGTGAGATGACGACAACAAAAGAAAGACAGCGAGGACCGATGTCCAAACATACAGTTTAAATATAAAACTAAAAAAATAATCCAACAACGTAAAATGCTGCTGATAGTGTCAAAAGGTTTGTTTTCATCCTTACTAAAGGCTTCACAGTAGCTACAGTATATCATGAAATAATAGCACATTCCCCGGAAACAACTTGATGAAAATGTTACAAAAAATACAAAGCAGCAAAAAGATGAAAACCTTGAGGTAAACGGTTCGACATTCCTCCCGTCCTGTAATGCTTCAAAGGTTCTTCGGACAGTACTTCCTCTCGAACTTGGCCACGTCAAACTTGCGAAGGCAGCCTTTGTAGTTCATGTAGCGGATCTTTCCAAAAACAGGTCTCTCTCCCCAGCCCTGGTCGTGGATACCACAGATGGACCACATACACCCTGAGGGAGGACAGAGTGGTGGTGAGAATAATATTTAAAACCAAGAGGCGACGCTGTCTGATGACTTCACCTTAATCTACAGCTCACCGACAAAACCGTTGGGGTCCTGCCCGTCCAGCTCGTATCGATCGTTCAGGTAGAGGGCGATAGAGAGCGCCTCCTCTGGTGAAGAAGTCCACTCCAGGATCTTTTTAGCCCAGTACATTCGCAGGAAACCGTGCATCTTCCCCTCGGTGACCATCTGGTACTAATGCGAGGACAAAAACAGAGCAGTGAGTCCGAGCGCTCACAGCACAGTCAGACCGAGTCCAATAACGATCATCGGTCGATCATCCGTCCTACCTGAGCTGCGTTCCAGAGCTTGTCATGAGTTTTGGCTTTCTCCAACTGCTCTTGTGTGTAGATGTGCGACCTCTTGTCTTTGGCGTGATCTCTTAAAGTCTTCTGTGCCCACTCAGAAGCACCTGGATACCACATGTGTTAGAACACAACCACATGTTAGAGAACGGGGAGAAATGATCCTAAATAACGGGGGACTTTGACCGTGAACTGACCTTCCACGCTGTCATATTTCCTGTTGTAGAAGCAGAAGTTGTCTGTGAGCTCCCGACGAACCACCAGCTCTTCAATGAAGGAGGAGACGGACTGACCTGCATTCTTACCGCAGCGCTGAACCTGCAGCGCCACACGCTGGGCTGACAAATGACCTGCAGGGAACAAAGAGAGGAGGTTGAGAAAGAAAGAAAGAAAGAAAGATAGACAGAGATAGATGGATAGATGATGACTTAAGATGCAAAAAATGGTCAACGAGGAGAGATTCGAAAACATGACGGACTTTTTTCTGCTACTGACCGAAGCGGATCCAGGGGGAGAGCTGGCTGAGGGCGACCGCGTTTGGATCGTTACGTTGGGTTTCAAAGAGTTTGAGGCGCACATCAATAAAGGACTCCAACATGGCCATCCCTGCCCTGGAACCAGGCTTCGCCCAGTCCACGTCCCCGACCGTCCTGTCCACCTGCAGCGAGGCCAGAGTTTTGTCCCAGTCTGCTGGCTGGAAGGGTGACGGTGGAAGGAGAGAACATTCACCACGGGTTACTCTTGACAGCTGCGGGCTTCAATGCCTCTGTGTTACTAAGTACGCACATCAAAACAAGTGAAGAATGACTGAGTCTGACATGTCATCAGGAGGCTTCAGAGAGCTCAGACGAGTGAGCAGCATAACAATCGCACGGAGCACTTCAAGATTTGGTTTGGGGGGGAAAAAAACGTTAACCTCTGAATGTATGAAAAGACTCTATATTCAGTCATAAATAATTAATGTGCACAAACAGAAGAGGAGAATGTTCTTTGAAGGTTGACAGCTGTGTTCATCTAAAAAAACAGAACTGCACCAAGCCAGTGGCTATTTTTAGACAAATTGTTCTTCCATAAATGACTTTTCCGTCTTAACTGTGAGATAAAAGCGCTCTTGTAGCACTAAACTGCCTCAATGTGATGTCTTGTGATGATTATTAGATGTGGAGTGGTTATTGCAGCTCTTACTTTGGCCGTTCTTGTAGCTGTGTATGGGTGTTTCTCCACCGGGGGGAAATCAGTGAGGAACTCTGGCAAAAGTTTGGTTATTTTGCCCCTGATTGTCCTGGCAGCGTACTCTTGTTTACCGGATGCGACCCAGCAGGGCACGACATTATGAGCATCAACCTGCAACAGGAAAAATGATGTACTTTACTCATATGACAGAAAATGACCGGTAATGGTGTTGATGCTAATGACAATAATGGATCAGGTTTCAGGGGACGGAGATCTGTTTACAGACTAAAAAACCATTACAACTGTGTGACAATGTGATGAGGACAGCAAATAAGGCAGGAAATGATGAAAACTATACAAGACTAACGCCCACTCTGTGAAGTAAATCCCCTCTCTGGGTGTTTATCTCTACCTGTATGAGGGGAATGTCCTTTGGAAGCCTCTTTTGGACATCTTCCAACCACTCCATAGGCTCTCTGAGAGGGTAGAAGTCAGTCACCACCGCCCCCAGGCTGCGGTCAGACACAAAGCCAGGCACGACCTCCCCCGCTGACCCATGCAGCAAGTGGAACTGGATGTCTAAGCTTTTACATTCCTGTTACAGTCAAAACAGACAGGGGCAAAACTCAGAGCCTCAAACTCTCGAAGGCCTGGGTGACCAGGATCACAAAGACAGAGCTCAGGGTGTGCAACGCGTTTGACCTGTGCTGCTGCCAAATGGCCCAGATCATTACACACACACACACACACACACGTCTAAAATTAGCCATGTGGTTTAATGCCCATTCATAGCCAATCTAATGTCTAAATTTAGCACAGATATGATGGATGTTAGAGGACCATCTCTAAGCTTCCTTGTGGTCCTTCTCATTTTAATGCACTTATTCCACTTTTACGTAACACTTTAATGTCAAAAATGTCAATAATTCCCTCTACAGCCAACCTAAGACTTAGAATAATTAGAATAACAACAGAGGAATAAGTATTCTCATATAAAACCAGAAACTAGAAAAACTAGAAAAAGGAGAATCTTAAGTAAGTTTTACCTGATAAGGAATTAAATTCCATGTTACCAACTGAAATCTTTTTGAGAAATTTCTTAAAAATCTATTTCCATTATTCTGTTTTCAATTTATCCTCCAACTTCGAAAAATATATTGAATATGCAGTATATCTATCAAAAAGCGTCTCGTTCGTACCTTAGCAACTTCTTCCAGACCCTTCAGCAAAAAGCTGAAGTGTCGTAGCGTGGACAGTTTGGATTTTGGGACTACCAGACACACGCAGATATGAAGAGGCAGGTTCTCCTTCACAGCGAGCTGCTGGGCATGGATCAGAGCCCAGTTATCTACAACACAGGGGGTAAAATCGTGTTGCCAATACAGACATGGAGAAAGAGTAAGGCAAGGACTTTCAGAGGTTATTTAGGTTGGTTTAACTGTTAGTACTATACAGAATGAGACACAATGACCAACAAAAACATTGCCTCTGCTGTGGACACGGCCACCATATGTACGTCAACACGTGTTTATGCTCTGTGTCGTTATTTCTGAACCCTGAGGTGCAGCAGAATTTTTAATTTTCTGCCCTCAGTGGTTCAATAACTGTAACTACATTAACGATACCCTGAAGAGATTTCCTGTCATATTTCCTCCTCTGTCCTACAAATTGGATTTGTTCTTGTGCCAAAACATTTGAGCTAATTTATGCCTGACCATTTCTCTGTTAACGGTTGTCAAACATTTATTGAGGCATTGCCTAAACCATATAGATGGACTCATCTTAAAACACGACGTGTCGTGTGAAATCCATCCTTGTACAAAGTGATAATATTCTCAGGCGGGATTTATCTG
The DNA here is from genome assembly GCA_900303265.1 of Brotula barbata. Taxonomy (NCBI): domain Eukaryota; kingdom Metazoa; phylum Chordata; class Actinopteri; order Ophidiiformes; family Ophidiidae; genus Brotula; species Brotula barbata. The sequence goes on from OMNV01024176.1 coordinate 6,801, forward strand.
TTCTTCAAACATCAGGCTCACCATCGGCCAATCAGCAACGCTCGGTCACTTTGTATTTGATGTAATTGCGAGATCGGGCGCAGATTTAACATGTTTGAAACCGTTTCTGTGATTTCTGAGACATCCGGAGCTCTGGGCAGCCTTGGTGGTGATGTGTGCTTTCTGACTGGTCCAAAGTGGTTTACCTTGAATTCTGTAGTCCCTGGACATCCAGTACAGAACACCCTCGGAGCCCTGCTTTATCTTCCGAGCGTCTGAGATAAAGCGCAGACGCTTCACGTTGAATTTCATCTGCTTCTTCTCTGTCCTCTGCTGCATCACGGCGTCCTGCAGCCAACCCTCTGCACGCTCCTTCTTCTCTTTCTCTAACTTCTGCTGCTTGGCAACAGGGGCTTTAGCAGCAGTTGGTGCTGCCTTACGTTTTCCTGCTGACATGGTGGTTTGGATGGAGAATGACTTGGTCAGGCTTGACAGAATTGAGTTGTGTCTCTGTTTGCTGAGGGCGAGGAGCTTCACAATTAGCCTGCAGAGAGGAAAGGATGAGATAACAGTTTAAATTTAATGCAAGTTTAATCCATGCAGATTTGTTAAGACAGTCACATGAAATTAAATGACTTTCTGTGATCCTCCTTTCATGGCCCTTTGAGTGTTTTTACTATCCCAACAAAACAAGTAAGGGCAGCAGCTGAACCAACACCAACACAATGAAATAAAGGCAGCACCATTTGTCTTACAACTTTAGATAAGGGGGACGAGTCCTACTGAAAAGAACATTAAAACCTTCTAGAAAATACTTCAAGGTACATGGTGGCTTTGATAGTTTGTAAAAGAAATAATTAAAATCACGGATATGATAAATGAAAAGTAATAACACGCACAATGATGAGTGCTAATCGAGGATCGTTCCAAAGAAATCTGAGAAAAAAAGATCGACTACAGGGAAAATTCAGTTGTGTCCTCGTTCACAACGCACGCATTTAACCTACTAAATACAACAAAACCTCAGAAAACGAGTAAAATTAGTGTCACAGCAAGTAGAACAAAGGGACTTGAGAAAGGCCGACAGAAACAACCAATTAACACGTGAAAGTGGTCGTAACCTGGCGCTGTTACTTACCTCCTGTGACTACAATGTAGCATACAGCGTGGAAACTACAAACTAAACAGTTTGAAAGTTATTATAATTGTGGATTTATAAGAGTAAATTTAAAAATAAAAACTCCGTGCTGTGTCTTCCGTCTCCTTCGCACAAGCACATCCACGTAACATAGATTGGACACGTTGTTACGTGAGCATGCTAGTGTTTAGGTTTTGTAACAACACGTTTTATTAGTTTAAAATACATTTCCCATAATGCAACCGTGAATGCCCGATAGAGCATGCGCAGTTCCGATGACGTTCGTGTTAGTGTAGCATCTAAAAAAGGGACGGACTATTAGCAAGGCTGCTAAGCTGGGTAGTGTGTCGCGCATTTGTCGTTTTTGTCAAATTGTTTGTCGTTGTTACGCTATGAATAAAAACCAATATGCAGCTGGTCGGGGGAAAAACCCAACGGTTCCAGATAAAGTCGACATGTCGCTAGGTAAGCTCCTCGGTGGCTAACATTAGCTACCGCTACAGTGGGGTAACGTCACTTACGACTGGTAGTAGAAGCTAACCTACGCCTCAGCACTCATAGGGACATCCCACCTCCGTTGTTTACTTGTTTGCTCGTGTGATAACTTTAACAGATGACATCATTCGGTTGAACAAAAAAGAGCAACAATTAAAGAGGAGGCAGGGCACCGGGAGCCGCCGACCGGTCAAGAAGAAAGGGCGTCTAACCCAGGGAACAGACGTCCCAGCCAAGGCTCCGGGGTCCCTACAAAGAGGTGTGTGCCAAGCTGAAGCGTCGATTGTTTGTACTCCGTCACATCCACTTTATTTCCTTTTGTATGTGCGTTTTCAGCAACAACAGGTGGCATGTCCAGAGGAGGAGTGTCTAAATTGAAAAATAGAAGGGTAGCTCCCCTACCGGGTCGACGACGGGGACAAGGGGTCATCACAGGACTGGCATCCAGGAGGCCAGCGGTCCTGCTCAAACGGATCAACAGAGCACCGGTCAACCAGGTGAGTCTCACTCACTTTTTCTTTCGGGTTTTACAAATTTCCTGTCTTCCATTCCCAAATTAGGTCGCTCACGAAACCACAACAAGAAGGAAGCGATTTCCTCAATTCCTCTCATCACTTTGACTCCACCGCTTCTGTTGTTTTGTGTGACGGTGAAGTTTTGAAAAGGATGTGGCTGTGCACCTCAGACCACAGTTGCTCTAGTTCACATAAATGTTCACATTACTTATAATGGGTGGGAAAACAAGCATATGTGAGACTGTAGTTTAACAAAAACTTTGACACAAAATTCTGTCTTTGACCGACCAAAGATCAGCCCTTCCTTTGACCGGCTGTAGGGGGTCAGTAAACATCACCCGATGGACAGAGAACCCACTCACATTTGTGACAGATTAACTTGGATATCTTCTCATACTTTATTCATTGGGGTGTTTACGTTTCTCAGTATAAAAACACATTAATACATGACCATACAGTGCTTTTGCCTTTTGCAAAGCAATGTTTCTTTTATGTCATTTTACTGCCTTCTTACCACACTGTTTTCTACAAAGCATTCCAAATTCTAAGCTTGTATAGCAGAGTAAGTATAATTTCCATCACATACCTGTGTAGAATTTGAAAACTGCTCTTAGAATCAGTGTAAGTAGTCTGAGCTAGTTATCCTTTTCAAAGGAAATGGGTACTCGCATCAGTGAGTTATGTAATCCGTCAGCAGGACTGTGAGGGGTCAAAGCGATGCTTTAGAGTGGCCATCATCAAGGTAACTCGTCTCTTTCTTCTGCCTAACTAAGAATTACAAAAGGGAAATAATTGAATGGATTTGTCATCTCTCAGCATTACTGGCTCGATTAGCCAGACATTGATGTCATCACCTCACTATCTCATAACAAAAGGGGGAACAAGGGGAGATAAAGTAATGTAATATTAAGTTAAATAATCGATTCTGTACCGATATTGAATTTGTTCAGCATCAGACTGGAGCTCCACATGACTGAACCCAACAGGACCCAGTTGTTCATGCCAGTTAGGTTGGGTTGGATTCAGACGCAGGTTCACGTCACAGGCATGAGACAAATATTGATATGAAGGAACATCTCACCTCCAGTATGGACGCATAGACTCAAAATGGAAGTCCGACGTATGCATGTTGTCATTGTTCACGGAGAACGATCTGGATCTTGGATTTAAAACTCTTGTCTTTGCCTCTGTTGGCCTGGGTTGGACACAAACAAATCGGCCTGTGATTGGATTACAGTCTGACCAGGTTCAAAACTTTGGACCTGATTTGACCACTAACCACCACCAGGTTACAAGAAGGGAAAACTTCAGTGCTCCAAACTGTCCAATAAAGGCCTGCATTGTTACCTTGGTAACAAAAGACCCACTTATATGCATTATTAGCGAGAGCACAATGAGTCTGCCTTAATGACCCAGAACTACAAGACCTCCATCACTCCCACAGCCCGAGTCTTCTCCTGATCCTGTCACCCAGCAACAGACACCAGCAGCCCATCCGTCAGTCAGCTGCGTCTCTCTCATTGTTCTGTCCTCATCTTCAGCTGTAGTCCTCCGTAAGAGTGACAGCCGGGGTCGGTTTTCCTCTCACTCTGTCTTCTGTCACGATTTGAGGACAGATCGTCATTAAAGTGATGGTTTAGTCTCCTTTACATTCAGTTATGTTGTCTCACTTGCGGACAGATAAAACTCCTGAGGGGAGAGAGGACAGACACCGCGTCCAGCCCCTCATAAATGTTTCCTCTTACACCATTTACATATGTTTTTCAGAAAGCACGACAGAAAACGAGGACCTTCTTCCAGCGCCCTGAAGCTCAGTACAGGAAGCCGGAGATCCAACGGAGGCCGTACAGGCAGGCGGACCTGCAGAGAGCCCAGAACACTACATCCACGCGGAGACCCTTTCAGCTGAGGAGACGGTGAGGACCGGAAATATGAACGTGGGCTGGCTGTGATTCTCAAAGTCTGCACCACATACACACATACACACACACACACCTCATGTTAAGTACAGAGAATGCTGGGACTGGTGTGAAAATTCCTCCAGTGTGAAACAATGATGTTTGGTGTTACATTTTTGCAATAATAGAATTGTTACTTCCTGTGAGAGATTTTTCAATATGAGGCTCGGATGTCCGACAGCATAGAGGAGAGGAGACTCCGTTTGAATGTGTTGCTTTCCTCGTTGTCCATGCGGTTGACCCTGTTTGAGCCCCAGTGGTTACACAGCTGTATTCTCAGTGCCTTTTTTTGTGACCTGTCCACGCAGACCGCTGCCACCGGTCCAGCAGGCTCAAAGGGAAGCGCGCCAGGCCACATTTCTCTTTCGAAGGGGACTCAAAGTACGTCACCTTCAGATCTCTGTCCATAACGCGGTATAAGCCGTTCATTCCTACAGTTGATGCTCCCGTCAGTATTCCACTGGATTCATTCTTTTGTCTGTCGCTGTACTTTGCAGATACACGCTCAGGTTCAGAAGCCAAGTCCTCGGGCTGCTCCAGACAGAACTCGCCAGTGAGTAATCTTCAACAGTGGATAGTGTGATTTGATTGATTTTTAACAGGACAAGGTGTTCCCGTGTCTTCAGCTGAGTCAGATTCATTTTAAATCGGGACACTCATTACCATTGGCACTAAGAAATGCTGAGTTCAAAGCATCCATTCCTAAAAATGGGTGTGTTGTCACTTTTACCCACGGTTGAGCCCCATGTATGACAAAGATGAATCTAAAATGTTGACATTATACTTTGTGTTACTTTACTAGACTCAGAAACAAGTGGCACAACATCTATGAATCCATTCATCACACGCTGATATTTGTTCACGTGTGAGAGCGGGTGAAAGACGCAGCGACGATGGGAGTCCTTTTAAGGGGCAGACTGTGCTGCTGGTACCTCAAACCAGGAGCTCTCTCTGTATTAAGGCAACACCTCTCTTTGTCCACCAGGTGGCGGACATCAACTACCAGTAATGGACTTTTGACTGTGTCAATTGACAACCCCACAGCCAGGACACAGCCTGAGTAAGTGTCACAGACCCTGCAGGATCCTCCTGTCGTCTGGGGATCAGTCAGTGGAACACTCTTCAAATTGATGGTTCATTAATAATGATATACAGCTATTATCACATGATGACGACAAAGTAATGGGCGTCTGTGAACTGTCCTCAGGCCTCCCACTGCTTGGACTCTGCACCCCCCACCTGTCAGCCCGGCCCCAGTCAAAGTGGAAACGGTGGAGAAGAAAACACCAAAAGGAGTTTCTCTCCAATTCGACATCAACAGTGTTGGGAAACCGGTGAGAGCGCGTTTTCACCTCACAAGATCCTGAACGTGTTTTTCTTCTGTTTTCCCAATCATCCGTGATTTGTAAGCCGATTTGCCAATTAAATAAGTCCTAAATAATCCTCTTTGATTATTCATCATCTGTGTCCACAGCAAACATCAATGACCTTGAACGAGCGATTCCGTATCCTGAAAGATAAGCGCTCCTCCGCAGCACAGAGCAGCAAGGGGAGTCGATTTGTTACCGTGGGTTAGTCAAAGAGCAGAGAATCCTCCGAAACGCTCCATCCGATTCAGGCACTCCCTCGCAGCGAACCCACGACGATCAGGAAAGCGCCGACCGACCGAACGACCTTGTGCCCCGGAGCGCCCGTGGGACGAGCGCACGTGTAAAGAGCACGACGAGTCAACTGTGAGAACTCCGGCTGCGAGTGTTGATGGAGAGAGTTCATTGATCAAATGTCCATAGCATCATTCTTATATCAGTGTGGTGGGGCTGTTTGTCTTGTGCTGAGGACATTCTGTGCTGGGAAAGAATGGCCCACTTTTTCCCCTTTGGACGTGAAACTGTTCACAAGACCGCTTGGATGTTTTTCTTTCAGTAGAGAGGACTGCTGTGCGCCACGTGTTCTCCCAACCTTTTTGACTTTTTTGGAAATTGTTTTGTAACCTTTATTCAAATAAATAGTTTTTGTCTTTCAAAACCGTGTGTATTTATTGCAGCTTTAAATCGGTCTGAGAAATCAACAGCTTTTCCATTTATCCTGTGAGCAAACGGCGCCATCTAGTAGTGAAACATGTTCACTTTCAGCCAAGCTGTTGCGCTTTAACATTTTTTACATTTGTTAAGTTCTGTGCTCGTTCCCAAGCGGATTTAGGAAACGCTGGGAAAACATCATTCGTTTAGTTGAGTCATTTGCGGTTACAAAACTATTACAATAGTTCACCCTGACATTTTCCCACTGAACTGGAAAGAAGCTTAGGATTTATATTTGTTTTTATTTGTGGTGTTCCTGCAGTGGCTGTAGACACTTAACAAACGAAAACCCCCAAACTTTGGAATCTGAATATTGCTTTTATTTTAAATACATTAAAATTTGCAATGTAACAAAACTATTGGCATATGAAATTCAAACACCATTTAAATGAACAAAACATGGCTCACTTCATTTTCTGTGACTAGTGTCAGTAACACTAGGTGAGTTTTCTCTCTGCTCGCTCTGTTCCCCATCGTTTCCCCATTTACACTGTTCACAGACTATCTTACAATAAGAGTGCTGAATAAAAATGAGGTAAGAAAGTGGTTTGAAGATTACAGATCATGCAGAACATGCTGAACAGCAACAAAATATTTTTGTGGAGGAGGAAGTAACAAAAAAAAAAAACAATACATGTGTGCATTTAAAAATAATCAATTTACACAGCTTTGCATCTTTGGTTACAAAGTAGGTTGAATGATTTTCACAGCTTTTTCCCCCCTGGCCCCCTAAGGAAAAACATGGAAGAAGGGAGGGGGTGTGGCAATACTAATTTATTTCCAGGTTAAACTGCTAACAGAGTTGATGTTTCAGATGCTTTTGTGCAGACTCCCGCTGTGATGAACCAACACAGCTCTTAATACTTTTGACCACACTTGGAAGTACATTCATGCTGGGTCTTGACTTTAACTCTGAATTGCAGCTGCAGCATCAAATCTGAGTTAGTGTTACACATCTGTCAGAATTTGTTGACCACTGTCTTACGTTTTTTAACTTGCAAATGTAATGGAAATCTGGCCAATCCGTCGGTTTGCTGGGACAAAAGGAGGAAAAGGACTACTGGTTTAATATCAACAGGTTTCGTTAAGTTGTCGGTGTATGAAAATAGCAGCCCTGAAATGAATAAAACACTAAGAGCAGAAGTCGGACTGATGCAAGGGTGGGACACGGTGTGAAAGTAATGGCAGCAGTGGCGCTCCAAAAATAGACTCTCTCCCACTTCTTACTTTACAACATGAAACAGCAAGGCTAAAAATACCCCTTCACCCACTCAATTATCAAAAATATCTCTGACAATCACTCCCACTCGTCCCTTATGTGAGGTGAACCCTCCCCTTTCCACACCCGTGGTTTCAGGTCAGGTCACAGGCCGTTCCGGGTCTGGCCTCGTCCCGTATTTTGGGATCCAGCTCTCCGCTGGGTCCGGCACCCCAGCACGTTGGTCAACATCAAACCAGCCCCAAACCTCCCCGACGCTCTGTCTCCATGCTCGCTCGATATATGATTGCATTAACACTGGAAAGGCCCACAGTACAGACGCACACACACGTACATTCCAACACCGATTCACAGTCAGACGCTTACTTTGCGAGCTCACCCTGACATGGACACGCGCGCACACACAAGCACTGTACTTTGTGGTCAAGCTGGTGGCTAAGAAGACAAAGTTTTTTTTTCCTTCTTTTTAATTTCACATACACAAACTGTAATATGTTGTAGAGAAGATGCTGCTTTTTTTTCCCGCCCGATGGGCAGCAGGGCAGATGGGCTTCAAGCAGAGGTGACGTTGGGTTGCAGTTGTTGGCAGGGATCAAGCTGAGGCTGGGTCTGGGTCTGGGTCTGGGGCTGGGGCTGGAGCTGCTGGGGCGTCAGGTGGTGCTGGAGCTGCGGCTGAGGCTGAACTTGAAGCTGCGGCTGAGGCTGAACTTGAAGCTGAGGCTGGGTCTGGGTCTGGGTCTGGGTCTGGGTCTGTGCTGGAGTCTGCGTCTGCAGCGGCGCCTGGCTGAGTCCTTGTTGGTGAGGTGTTATGCCGGAGCTGGCGGCCGGCTGGGCGGGGAGCTGAGACAGCTGCTCAGTGTTGGCCAGAGATTTCAACACGGCGTTCTCCCTCTCTAACACAGAGTTCCTCTCACACAACTCCTTAATCTGCTCCTTCAAGACCTCCACCTCTTCACGCACGGCATACATCAGATGGCTTTTCACCAGGTCCTGCCGGAGAAAAGGACAGCACGCCGTGAAATGTGCCGTTACGTCAGCAACGCGAGGGGCTCAATGACGCCATTGTCGTTCTCGTTGTGCAATCAGCGAAGCGACGTACTTACGGTCAGAAGTAAAGCAAACGGTTCTTAGAAAGGATACATTAAACGAAGACGTCACTCGAAAATACTCATAAGAATATTAAGGTCAATGCAAATTTCTATGTAAATTATTAATCCATACGATACATTTACATGCAAATGAGGGACAGAGGCCACATTACTCAGGAAAGGAGAAAATGGGTTACTCACCATTGCCTGTTCAATTTTATTATCAATGGCAACAGTATTGGTTCCAGAGGCACTGTAAAAAAAAACAAAACAAAAGAAACAAAACAAGAAAAGGTCACATTCAAAACGTTTCAGGGATCAAAACGGAAACGTTATTTGAACGCACTGGGCTCTTTTACTGGGTTTATTTTCCTGACAGAACAAAGTGACATTAAACAAATCCACAGAAAATACAAAACATGTTGCTCCATTAATCAAACTAGCCTTCGTCAGCGCACCAGTGGAATGTAGGACAGATTATCCAGTATAAAATGACCTGTCAGAGCGTGACACGCGTACGTTTTACAGCCATCTGGGTCAGGTCGCAGACTTTACAGCAGAGAGGAGACAAGCCTGGCTGGAGCGCCGCGTTTGGGCAACAAAGGCATAGATCACAGAATTTGTACAGGTGTGTGTAGAGTTCGGACTCACAGGGATTAAGACCTCCATCAGCTCTGGGATTGAACTTGTTGAACCGTCTGAAGTTTTCAGTTTCTGGAATCTGTCTTTACACCGAATTTGTCTTTCAAAGAAACACTATAAATTAAATCTTCAACTAAAAGCACGTTGAATTCTGGTGGATTATAATCCAGGATTTTCAGACACGCTGTCGCAAAAAAAAACGGCAAAGACTTAAAAGATGAATATCGATCAGGCATGGTAAGAATGTCTCCGAAGCAGGAATCGTTTTCTGACATACAGAGCAGCAATCTACTTTACTTTTGTGTCCTTTCTAAATCAATTTCCATCCACGGAACATCCAGGAAGCAATTTCAGCATCTCAGATCTCAATCAGGGATCAAACGCATCCCTTAATCCAACAGAGGAACGGCGTTCAATGAGGAAGATTTATTTCAAATTTAGGTCTGAGAGAGAGAATTTAAACTACACAATCTAAATTTGAAGTTCTTTCTGTCTGTTCTTCTGCTTCTGCTATCCTAACAGTGATAGTAATTAGAGTGAAGCATTAATTGGAGGGAGGAGTTTGTCCTCTTCCGTCGACATGTTGTAAGAGATAATTAAAATCTAAAACGCCGTGACCTCGGAGGATTAGCACGTTTCCTTTGGCGCATACTTTCATGAGGTCCGGTTTCCCTTTACCTTCGCGGCGTCCGGTGTGAGATCAGCGGCTCAGGGGTCACGTACCGCCGTGGATCCCCAGGGAGATACGGAAGTTTGTAGGAGAACGTGCACGGCATGGTTGGTCTGTGACGCCGAGCGTTGCTGCTGCTTCTCTGGCAGGGGAGCAAAGAAGGGAGCCCGAGTGTACCCGAGCCACTTTAGTAGGTTTACTTAGACCACATTTAGAAAAGGAAACCTGAACCGACAAGGCACAGGGATCCACAGCTCCACTGTGCCTCCGGGGGGGAAGATGATGCCTCGGTTGGAACCCGTTTGTTCATCTGCAGTGCTGGAGTAGCTGACGAGGAGACGCGAAAACAAAGCTAAGAATCCCTGGAAGTAAATGTTGGGATGTGATGTTGGAATCAGTGACATCCAGGAAGTATTCCAGGCCACTAGGGGGCACTCGACACGGTTCATGATTTTGGCATCAGCACGGCAGAGGGAGCAGCTGGGATTGCGGAGGACGGGCACAGGTCCTGGTCGTAATGTTTGGACTCGTAATGAGTGAGACATATAATGAGTTGGTCCAAGAGGTTCACTGGTGTCCAATCACTTTGAAACGTTTGGTTTTCTGAACCGACTCAGCATTTTAGCCAATCAGGAAGTGGCAAAATCTCAAACAAAACTGCTCAGGAGCTTCAGGTATCAGGTGAGTTGAAGTGCATACACTGTCAACGCTATCGTAGCTGAGTGTTAGCTAGTTTATGCTAGTAGCCTTTGGCCTGTACCACTGCTCCTTGCTAACCGTCAGGTAAAATCATTTTGTACCAGGGGATCCTGTCTTCCAGCAGTCGGAACTTGCGCCTTGTACGCCCAACGAAAAGTCAAACATCATTGGTGCGATAGATAAAGAGAAGAGGACCCAGCACGGAACCTTGGGGGACACCCGGGGAGAACAGAGCCATATTTTAAAGAGTTGATAAAGAGTAGCCGTGTTTTCACTTCATAGCTCAAAACACAGGCACGTTTTTAAAAAGTCGACAAAGTTCAAACACGAACTGGTTTCCACGAAATTATGATACGCCAATAAAGCTGGCTCTTCTAATCCTGGCGTGCTGAGAGCTGGAGTAAACACGGAGCAGGTTTTCTACAACCTACACTGGAGCTTTCAAGGAACAAATGATTACTGTGCATCCTAAACAGAAGATAAACAAAGTCGGCATTAACTCTTACTGACACCAACGAATAAAAACATTAAGAGTTGCTACAAGGTTAAGTGTCAATCTTAGCTAGTTGATGTTCCTTATATCAAAGTACACCAAAAAAAACAAAAAACTAAAGACGTTTATATTTAGGAATGTCTTTATTATGACCAAAACTTCATTAAATTCAAATTAATTCTCCCTCCTAAGAAAAAATTGGCTTCAATCAATTTCCACCTCAATTTTTCCCCGTAAAAACACCCAAACTGTTTTATTTCCTGTCACTTTGCCCCAGTTTACAGTGAAGGTTTTCATTTAGCTCTGAGAACAGCTCACACAGAGATTCCAGTCATAGCAGGTAGAGAGGAGTACAAACGGCCTACTAATTATATGCCAAGGAACAGAGCGCATACATGTGCGTGTTCGTATGAAGACGGACTGACTGACGCAGACACACAGCCTGTCAACACACACACAGATACTGTAAGTCCGCCCACAGCGAACAACCTGTAAGAGCTCCAAAAAGAGCGCCGCCCCACCGGAATGAGTCCTGATCCCTCAGATTACCGCCCCAACAATGTGCCACTGTTTTTTAATGCTCCTCTTTCCACATTGAATTTTCGATTAATGAGTAAGCAGTGGGGCTAAGTAAGAGGAAAACATGAACGCAAGAGGTCACCGGTTGGCACGACGACCGCCGTCGTGCTCAACCCGTGACTGTTGCGGTGACAGATCGAGGCAGTTTGGGACGCAAAAACCTCAAAACTGGCACTGGGGCACGGCAGGTCTCGCCAGGTTCGCGCTTGGAGCGATGGGTGACGGGAGGTCAGGTTGGGAGAACAGCGCCACCCTGTGGTAGGAAGCTGTCCGCCGTCATCTGCTGAGCACAAGACGTTCTGTTCCTCCACACCGTCCAATGAATCTGCGTGAGGCCAGCGGAAGCTCTGAGTAGATCGCTATCAGCGGGCTCTGCTGGGGTAGGAATGTTCCCCATACCTCCGCATCTAGGAAACACCGGCGCTCTCATTACTCCTCCGACCCCCCCCTTCCTCCTCCCCGCCCTTCATCCCTGAGAGATGACGAGGTGAGCTGAAACAAGTGGTGTCACTCAGCCTAAGACGAGCAGACGCACAGCCATCACTCCAGGACGGTCGAGTCCACGTTCACGGCCGAAAACAATGCACGGTTCCGTAGACGGGACTCGAGTCATCAGCGTCCTCCTCCCCCATACCGACCCCCCACTGTCAAAGCGGTTACATAAGCAGAAATGGTTGAGAGGACAAAAAACAGCATAAACCTCAGTTTCACCCTGCACTAAATGTGTGTTTAATTTAGATCGAGGCGACACACTCACACACACACACACACACACACACACACACACACACCCTCCTGCAGCTTTCCTTCCCACCGGCAGTTTTCACAAGGCATGTGCCCCGAGGAATCTCTCACTCCATAAAAAGGACAGACTGTGGGTTACGCCCTTGTTCTGCCCCTCGAAGGATTTCGTAGAAAGATATTAGAATTTGACAATAAAAAGGCAAAAAAAAAAAAAATCTGATAGCGCAACATCAGCCAACACTTTCATATAAATACATTACATAAGACGTTCTGGCTCGGAGCCCTCAAACAGAGCCTTGTGAGGCCGGTCCAACCTCGGATATCCAAGGCCAATATTGATATTTGAGAATTTACGAAAATAATCCAACAATAGCAACAGATTATCCTCCTGCGATATTAAATATGAAACCTTTAAATTAAATTCCTCCAAGACGTACTGATCCATCCGATGACTTGATGTCATCCGCTATCAGCCTGTTGATGTACGGTATTATTGTGGTGTACAGTGCTGGTCCTAAGTTCTGGTCCCCCTGGTCCAACCTGGTGTTTGTTGTCCTTTTTCCCAGCAGTCATTCTGACAGTAAATAGTGATGAAAGTGGGACAAATCCAGGTGTTATCAATGACATTAATTAGGGCTCCATTCCATTTAGGTTGAAGAGAGCCTGATTCTAAGGGGGGTCCCACTAAATCCTGGACCCTGTAGCATGTAGAAACTGTTCTTTTCTCATTTTTAATACTTCACACACATTTCCTGTAGTTTCTGGTTGGATTCTAATAAAGAGATAGAGCGAACTGATAAAACAACAAATCTAATGGGGGACTAAGACTTTGGACCAGGACTACTGTATATTATTCTTTCCATGATTCCTTTATTAGTGGCTTCAGACATTAAAACCCAACCGACCACAAACGATCAGTGGAGAAACTCTACAGTGTGTTTACAACTTGCAGAGGCATGTGACACGTTCGTTATTTTCCCGTAATCGTTCCCGATCGTACACATGCAGCACGTTGGCTGTTCTCTGAACAAAATGCTACTAGACCAGAAATGTTTTGTTTTTTACATAATCTGGGCGAAACTGGACTCAGATATACCAGACAACCAGCCGTTCATTATTGATTCTTCAAACGTCTGTTCAGCTTCTTTCCACATCACTCATCATTGTCATCTTGTGTGTTTCTATGATTTAATTAAAGATGCCCTAACAAGGCAAACTAGGTCACACGAGGCTGACAGAGGAAATGAAGAGCGCCAGCGGCAGTGAAAACGTTGCCTGGTGGCCACAAACGGAGGGAGCCAAGCCGCTGCCTTTATAGATACCAAACAGGCAGGTGACACGGGAGTCATGTGACCGCAAGCAAGGGCACCTTTTATCACTTATCCAAGACGATGTGAAGGGCGGAAAGAATGATGTGAAATCATCTAAACCAGGCATTGTCAGAGTTCCTCGTGCCCCTCGTGGATCGGAATTTCCTCAGTGCCAAGCGGAGCGATTTTATTATCCGGGCTTCCCTTCGCGTGGCTTAAAAACAGCTGTGAATCAACCCAGGGCTAAAGGGAGAGGAAAAGTACTGACAGCCATGTGTGCTATCACTGGGACATGTGACGGGCTAATGGTGGGTTTGTAACCATGGAGATGGGAAAACAACAATAAAGCAATAATTCTACTCAGACATTCGCTGAGAGCCAAGATTTGGATGATAATCGCTCTTGCTGCGAGGAGTTAGATATGAAAAACGCGAGCAGAGGATCGCTGCGCCTTACTGCGGCTGCGAAACGGGAAGAACGTCTGGTTGAAGCTAAGATGGCAGCGCCGCCTGGACCACGGTGCGACGCGATCGGCGCTTCAAAGGAGATCATCCGTGGATAACTGGCGCTGGGGGAAGATTTGGGAAACCGCAGCATGAGTAAGCAGTGTGTTTCAGAGCTCAGTGGCAAGTGTGCCTGGTTACGGCACCGCTCCAAACACACACACACACACACACACACACACACACACACACACACACACACACATGATCTTCTTAAAGCCTCAAGGTCTCCGATCTTGTTTGAGGGCCTGACTTCAAAAACACGTCATGAAGGCACGGTGAAGCCACCTCCTCTGTTTCAGAAAAGCAAACAGCGTCTAACCACCGCGCTGACTGGAGCCAATGTCTGGAGGGCTATGGGCTGGGCTGGGCCGCGGATGAGGAAGACTCCTAACGAGCGTTCGAGCTCTTATTGTGTCAGCCATTATATAACCTACACCTCTGCGAACTTCAACTGGTGCATTAATACCACCGGCGTTTATAAGCTCCGAGTGGAGTTTGTAGTTTCTCCATTCAGATTAGCTGTAAAACGAGGAATGTCAATAAAAAGTCCATTAGAGGCAGATAAGTTTACACTCACATAAAGCCCGGGTATTCTGGACCGGAGCGGGTGAACCACACAGCTAAACATCACATAGCTGTCATTCCTCGCCTTTGGCAAAACTGTAAAATGACATACTGCGTACAGTCAATCTTATTCAGCAACACGGGGAAACAATTCAACCGTTGAACTCAAATTTAGCAGCTGAGAGGGCGAGACCGGCCTAACCCCGAGTCCAAGGACAGCAGATCGGTGTAAGAAATAACACGGGCAAAGTGGCACCTATATTCGACATTTTTGCCCCGAAAAACTCGCGTGATGTCATTTAACTGTGATGTAATAAAATGCGATGATGACAGCTGCAGATACAGATGGTGGCCGTGACCTCAGATCGTAATGTCTGCTCATTCCGGAGACAAATGGGATCATTCCGATTGACCCTTTGCATTTAAAATGCCCTCAAATTTCAGTCAAAAACTGCCACATAATGCAGCGGCACAGGTTTGATTCCAGCCTTTGCCCTTTGCTGCAGGTCATCCCCTCTCTCTGCCCCGTCTCACTACCATACCTGTCGTACTGAAGCAGAAATGCTGATATTAAATATTATCAAAGATCGCTCCACGCTGAGATACTCGGTGTTTGAGTGAATTCACTTTTTGCAGACAAAAGCAGCTCCGCCTACAGATGGACCAGGAAATGAGGTCACAGATAAAGCAAATAAAACAATAAATATCTAGTAATTAATAGTACTACATTTCAATAAAACTCAATCACATCCCGTTTCCAAAAGTCAACAGAAAAGCTTAAAAATGGGTTGAGTCTGGTCGCTGCAATATTCAGATTTTTGATTAATTTTCAAGATTCTAATCTTGAAACAAAGACAACATCCTGTGCATGTCAGGCTATTTTCAAGCTTGAAAGCCAGGAAAGATGGGGGAAACCGAGGAGGCTGACACGCCACAAAGGTCTTCTTGCAGTAACGTGGTCGGTGCCAAGAGAGCCTCAAGGGTTCCCGCGTAGAGGACTGGGACGGCGTAGTCCTCCGCAGGTATGGAGAAAACAGAACGTGACCCTCAGAAAGTGCTCACGTTTTTTTTTAATATGTGTTTTTTCCTATACTCCCACAGCTGTAGCACTATTATGCATCCTCCTCTTACTCCTTGTGGACATGACAGTTTCCATACAGGGTCAGTATTTCCCCTTCCATAGGACAGGTCCGGTGGGCCACCGGGCCGAAGAGGGGCTCCACCGGGCCAGAAATCTTTAGGAACTGGAAACGGAGACGTGGTAGCCGAGGTGCCTGGGATTTTCACGCTGACTGGCTGAAAAACAACTTTTGCCGATATGTTCGCGCGTCGCCTTCGCGGGATCCCCGATTGCTGCCGTTTACAGTTGAGACGTTGCGATTACTGCACGTGATGCGTTCACGTGCTCGTGGTTAGAATACGAAAAAGGACAATTTGTGGAAAAGTTTATTTTATGATGTTGCTTAATTATTTTGCACAAGTTTTCGTCCTCCAAAACCAGAAATATTGGCAAAGAGGCACAGTGAAGTATATCATTGTTGAATGTGAAATATATTGTTGAAATCTAGTTTTATTGTGCCTGTAACAACAATAAAACACTATATATTGGCTGGGATGATTCTATTTCACAATATTCAGACTTTTAATGGATACATTGCTTCTTTTTTATCTATATTTTCATCTAAATGGGTCAACAAATGCAAATGCATCGTTTCAGTACGAAAATTCTAAATTCCTCCTGCCCCCTCGCTGCACTGACCACCGAGCACGGTACGGTGTACTTTTTGGTGGTACAATACTATAGTGATAAAAGGTCAATAATGAGGAGTACTGCTCGGACATACAAATGAAGTCCTGCTAATCTTTGCTGCCACGGAAACAAAAGCAGCACGTGGTGGACCCACAGTAACACTCAGACCAATACGTTTGGGCTCGTACTCGTGCCGTCGTACTATCTTGTCAATTCAAATCACCTAAAAATGTCAGATGTGGTGGTATGAAAAAAACCAGCAAGTTAATTTTATCTCATTACATGAACAACTGAGGAAGACCGATGTTTGCTGGGGCATCAGCTGTACAACCCTCTGAAGGCAGTTTCATTTCCTGTCACTTAAATATGGCAGCGCGTGCTTCCCTTTTCAAACATCTTTAGAAAATGCCCAACGTTTTTTATTCTATGCTGACAGCACAGAGGCCAGTCTGTTGACGCCAAGCGTTCCGTATGAGCAGAGTGACATTTAACACGGCCGAAAGTCAACGCGTTACTTTAGGGATCATTGATAGTCCGGACAGAATGAACCATGCTGCAGAAACTGGCGGCTGTTCGTAAAGATGATGTCACTTCTTACACACAGTCTGTTGTCATACATTAATTTGGGACACTGTGATGTTATTAAAATGCACTCCACACACTCAAGCCACACGATTGGTCAGACCAATGAGAAAGAACATAAATAAATCAGCTACACCTCCAGAAAGAAGTGAAAACAAAGCCGAGTGTTAAAATGATCATCTGAGCTGTCAGAGCGACTTCCTGCTGCAGCTGATTTACTGAACGCAGACGAGAGCACGCCAAGTTTTACAGTGCATCATAAAGCTTTCGCCTTCATTTGCAAGTACAAATACACATAAATCTGTTAGACTGGGGATTTGTCTCATTGTCTGACTACTCATCATGTGGCTCACCCTCTACATATCTTAGTAATTAAGTTGGTGAGTAAACAGCAAAAGCCACAAATCCAGGTTATAATGTAAGTCACACAAGAGAGACCACGAGAGAGAGAGAGAGAGAGAGAGAAAGGGCAAAGGAGAGAGGAAGAGGTTAAGAGAAAATTACAGACGGTTGTTGCCAAGTCTATTGGCCAATTTGTCACTTGTTGCCAGGCTTTGTCTCTAAACTCAATCCATGCACATGGACATAAGGCAAAGCTTGCTGCTGCTGAACACTCCGCATGATGCACTTGCAGGCCAGTTCAGTGCAAATCCAACGCAGTACAGTACCTATCACTGTGGGCCTTTGAGTCCCTTAATCTGCTTCCAGACTGGAAGGCCTGGTAGAAAGCCTTGGAGGGGTTCCTGTGTCAACCAGATTCAGAGAAAAGAGGGGAGGGAGGGGGGAGGAGTTAGGAAGAGTTGAAACACTGAGAGCAGACTAAAGGTTGCCATCTGAAATGTGATTGTCCTTGAACCGTTGGTTTGTCATTCCTCGTCAGATTCACCCATGCCGTGTAGTCTTGAGGAAAGAATGTTAGCCTTTGATCAAAGATGAGAAGAAGGAGGAGAAGAATGAAGATGATGATGATGATGAAGGGGTATGGGAGTCTTGACCTGAACCCGGGGATGTTTGTCCAAACATAGGGACAGCCTCATAAACTTCCAGTGACCCCTGAGACCATTTCCCTGCTGTATGCTGGTATTTCATGCACTTAATCTACTGCGATGAAGGCGATACATTTGTTTCGAAGCATCACGTTTTCACCTTATTGTGACTGAAATTGGCCCAAATCAGTTTGCTTCCATTATGCGATTGTAAATTGATTTATTTTGGCCGCTTTGCGTACACATCCTCATAGGGCCGACTCGCCTCTTACTGCAATTGTGCAACGCAGAGTACAGTGGACTCCTACCGGGTCCTTCCACGCACTCTTAGTGTACTAGTCTACTAGTGTACAGTTATGCCTTTAATTGCAGTAATGACGAATTCTCACGCACAAAAAGTGCACGAAAGTGCACGCCAACGCACGCAGACTCTTGCTGCGGTTGTTTTCCTCGGAACCGTCTGAAAATACTCGTGGTCTGCTGATTTTGTGGTACCCTGGTAGACCCAGCTCAGATGTAGTTCCTCGAAGTCTGTCGAGTTCCTGTGACCGTGTTGACAGCGGACCGGATCGTTCAGGTGGGAAACGTTCCCTCTGATATGCCCGGTGACGCGGCCTTTTCAAAACCACAAGTACACTGTGTTCTATGCCAAGGGATGTATGTCGGGAAGGGGAGAGGAAATCCCCATTCCACCCCATACACACGCTCGCTAGGGCACAGCAGCGCGCGCACACACACACACACACACACACACACCCCCACACACTGTTCTTCCGTTCCTAACTCATGCCTATTAAAACTGCCAATTCTCTCCAACTCACTCTCTCCCCTGCGTTGGTACACAAATGGAGACACACAGCCACGAGCGTATGCAAACATAGAGGTGCAAGCCAACACACGCGGAGTTCCATACGAGCTTGAACATACATAGACAAACTGCACAGGGGATTGAGGAGTTGATTTAGAGCATGTGTGAATGTTACGACGCAGCCAAGGCTCTTTTCCTAGAAATCTCTGGCACAAACTCCCTTTGTCACATTACCTCATGACCAAACACTCTCACAAACCTCCTCCTATGCCTCTGCTTAATTTTACTTTGCGGGCAAGAGCGCAAAAAAGAAAAAGGGAGAAAAAAAAAGAAAGAAAAAAGAAACCTAACGAAAAAAAAAGAGGCCTCCACACTTGTGTGCGCACACCTCCGCAGGAACATTCCCTCCCTGTGCCTCTCGTGGCCAAAGCCAGTTATCCACTGAAATCACTGCGCTCAGAGGACTCGACTCGAGTCCAACAACCTCTTCATGAATGAGGTAAGAACTGGAAGAGTCGTGCGTTCGCTGTTTTCAAGTAGCAAACACTTAGCTCTCAATGGCCCTCTTTGTACTACTAAACTGTAACATGTCAATATCCATTTATGAAAGCCCCTCTTTGTAAACTTTGTAAAGGTTGTCCATGTGTCCAGCGATGGGGAACGTGCGGTCTACCTATTAAAACCTGCCTACCGCACGCCACCAGAAAACAAAAACATCCAGGCGACGACCAAACTCGTATCTACGCACAAACACACTTTCTGTTCCCAAACCCTTCATTCAGAGCGCGTGAGTCGTCCTGACACAGGAATGATGGCTGCACATGCTTAGGCCTTGCCCGATAGACCCCAAAGCCAATGTATGACCCTGAAGCAGAAAATAACCTTTGAGTGCATTTTTGCAGGCTGATGTCACAGGACACAGAGTTTTCCTTCAGTGTGCCTGAATTTCAAAGCGATGACTGCAACAGTGGTTTGGTTTCACAGGGTTAAA
>OMNV01024189.1:1900-15535 GCA_900303265.1 Brotula barbata
CTACATCACTATCCCAGTTCATAAGCTGTGATAAAACTTCTTCAGCTGTAAATCGTCTGGAGCTCATTTTTAGTGTATTTCTCAAAGAAAGGGCATGGAAACAGTGACAAGGACAGGGTCGAGAAAGTCCCTCCTCCACACACACCTGGGTCTGAATGGCTAGTCAAAGGCAATCAAAATAAAGTAGATCAAAGAGACATGTTTATTTTGGATTTGAACAGCTACTTTGTGTCCGGGTCAAAGTGACCCGCAACATCATCTTTGTATACAAACTCTGTGCAGAAACTCCACGACACATCAAAGAGTCCAGATTTCACACAGCAGTTCATGACCCTAGATGAGGAATAGTCATAAAATTTCATGGGAAAAAAGTAAGGAAAACCTGCACTTTGGTCAACACAAAAATTGAAATGGGTCAAATTGACCCGCAACATAATACAAGGGCTAGAGATGATGATGGGCAAGTGACCAGATCTAGGGAACTTCTGTAGGACCATTCTGTTGCAGGGTCTGCTGATGTTGTTGGAGACAAAGGACAGATCGGAGCATGTCCAGGTGCCGTGTCTGCCAGAATGAAAGGTTCTGGGGTCCTTGTTGTCAAAAAGCAGATGAAGGTTGTTACTTTCTTCCCAGTCGCTGGCAACAGAGCCATTTCTGTCAGTGTTCGAGTACCCCCATTTGATGTTTCTACAGTTAAAATCACCGCAGACAAGTTCGTTCACAGGGATGGTGGGGAGGAAGGATATATCCAACTCGGCAGGTGGTGGTTTATAGATGTTGCAGAAGGTGGTGCCCAGAGCTTCCACGGTGCACCATTCAATGGCAGAGTTGGCTGGAGATTGCTGGAGGGCTCTTGCATTTATTTCCTGTTTGGTATAGCAAGCAATGCCATGTTTGACCTATGAAGCTGATGAGGTCGAATCCATCGATGAGTAGCTTGTCTTCGGTGACACAGTGGGTCTCTTGTAGCAGCAGTACGCCTGATGTTGGTTGGCAATGTGCTGGATGAGATCACACTTCGACCGTGTCAGGCCCTCGACGTTCAGCTGCAGTAAACACACTTCTGTTTTAGCCATGAGGCTCGTCTTGACAGATGCGTGACGCCTAGTGGGTACTGCACTGTTGAGAACGGAGAGCTGCTGATGTAGATTCTGTGTAGTACTAGTATGACTGGTTTTGTTGGATTCTTCGGTGTCTTCGGATCAGGATCGTCTTCGGGTCGGATCAGGATCGTCAGGGTCTTCGGAATCCGTAGCAGGGCCACCACGTGCAGGTACCAGTCTTGACCCCAGATCCCTCCCCAGGATAATAAAATACAAGATAGACCGATCTACGGATGTACTCGGACCAAGGCGAGACCCTCCCCCGGGGTCTGATCTGAGGACGCCGTCCAACTCCCCGGGAAACGGATTCGCTGGACGACGTTAGCGGAGAGCGAACGAACGGCAGCGTCACAGCTGACGGGAACAACACACTGGGATACGACGGAAATCACGACAGTCTGCTACAGCCCGGCCCTGACTACCTACAAGAGACAGCAGACCTCCCCTCCCATCACGGGAACAACGGACCCCCTGTACTGCTACGAACGACTCCCTCCCTCCCTAAGAGTGATGAGACGTAGCCGCTGGATGCTCCCAAACATCAACAACCATGTGGCCTCTGCCCAGTCTTATTCTCTCTTAGTCCATCACAGCTCTATCCAATGTCAATGAACCAGCCCAATCAGTCAGCCGGTGAGTCCATGCCCGTTACGTCACGGCACACGTCACTCACATTACAATATGAGGCGTAGTGTCCGTGAAAAACACTTCGTAAGACTTTACGTTGACTGTTTAACCATCCCTTTAACAGATTAGAAATGGTTTTGATTTTTCACTGAAAATACAGACGCTGCTGCATGTAATAAGTTAAATGTGATCATGTTTACTCCTCTGTAGGGACGGTGTTCTGTGACGTCATCCATCAGAGCTTCGCACGCATACACACGCGTTCTGTGTATATCGATTAGTTGCGTCTGAGCAGATATGATTGTGCTAAATTCATTGATCAGCTGTTCACTCATTGACTTCATTGATCACTCTAGAGTACAGTACAGACACAGCACATACTCTATGTACTGCATGTAACTGAGGCTGTTTACTGTTTGGGGAGTTTACACAACATATTCATGGACAGTAGTACACATACTGATCTGTAATTTTTCGTTTGCTTTGAATTGCATTTTTGGTTTCTTACGTCTGCTAAAGTTGACTGACAGTGTGATTTTGAAGCAAATACGATCTATCTTTTAATTATTTTATGAATTTGATCCTAAACAGACAATTTTTTACACTTTTATGGTTGAATTCCCCATGTTAACCCATCTTTAATTAAGTGAACTACAAATCGGCTTCATTTTTTTTTTTGTCTTTCTCTTTTAAAAGTTGAATCTGTGCTCTGTTCAGACATGACTTAATGTAAAGAATATGAGTCAGGTTATCTACGAAGTGACATATATCTGCATTGCATTGTAAAACATCCATCCATTATCTAAAGCTCTTATCCATGTCAGGTTCACAGCTGGACTGGGGCCAGACTGACACATAGAGACAGACAGCTCAATCAAACTCCTATTCACACCTATGGGCAAATTAGATACTCCAATTCATCTAAGCCTCATGTCGTTGGAGAAGGGGGGAAACAGAGCACGGCCAAAACCCTCACAGCTGTGGGGAGAACATGCAAACTCCACATAGAAAGGACCACGGTCAGCCCAGGACTCAAACCCACAACTTTCTGGCTGTGTGGCAACAGTGCTAACCACCATGCTACCCTGTCGGCCACAGTAAAATAAACAAACATTCAATAAAATATTTGAAGTTTCTCCAGTATTTCACCAACATTGACTCAGTCAGACGGTATGAAGATCCTCATTTTAATATAAAAAATGCATATTTGACATTAAAAACTTTATACATGCCTACACAGGGCACCGTTTGTAGAGTAAGGTAAACGGAAGGAACAATGGCATCTTCTGCAGGTGGAAATGTTCTTGCAGCTCATAGTCGCATGACAGAAAAATCGAAAATGAACTGAATATTTACATTAGAAAACAAACAGGAAGTGAAGCAGAATAAGTTGTTCTATTTCCTGCTTGTTAAAATGACATTGACCCATCTCAGGAATCGTTGGGAAGTCCAAATAGTTTGACGGTGCCAGCCTCTCGGTTGTTGTCGTACTTTCCCTCCTTGTCGTCGCAAGCGTAGGCCAGAAGAGGGCGTTTGGGGTGCCAAGCCACAGTGAAGGTGGGCGAGTCGCACTGAACCTCCCACAGTTTGTCCCCTGTGGACACGCAGAGGACGAGGAAAAAAAACATTACTACTACAACCCCTACTGTCTTATGTCGCCGCTGCCACCTTCAAGGCTGTCATCTGTACCATCAAAGGAGATGAAAAATTAAAACATTTCAAGTTAAGTTTACTCGTATAGCCCAATATCAGATCTAATGTCTCAAAGGGCTTCACAGGCCCACGTAATGACGAAAGCAACAGTTCCAGACCTGGCTTAAGTTCTCTAAGATGACAAGGAAAAACCTTAAAATGAAAGAAAAAAGGAAGAAACCTTGGGAGAGGCAATTCAAAGAGAGATTCCCTCTCCTCGAACCGCCAGGTGTGTAAAAGGAGCCACATATGGGATGGATTTATTAATTACATGGAAAATCAATAATATAACATGAAGAGAAACAGCATGAGATCTGATTTGGTGAAAAGTCTCAGGTCCACACTGAGGTGGACAGAGTCCTAACATGAGTCAACAAAAGTCATGATGCAGAGATTCAATCTGCAGAGGGCTTAGGGTCCAGCCATGGGGCCAACGCATGTAAAGGCCATCTGAAGTGGAGCTGAGTTGGAATGGTCAGGATAAGTGGACCCGGATGAGAGCCACATGTTAGTAATATTAATAAAATTGGTAAAATGTGTGTGCAGAGGGAAAGAGATAGATATTGGGGGAATACACTACTGCTGACTGACTAAAGGTGAACTAAGCCTAATCCAGACCTTGGTTACTTTTTCACTCTCCTGCACAGCAGAGACTGTGTTTACTTCCTGTGTTAATGAGCAGTTACTTCACTTACAGGGCGATGAGAATGAGTAGGCTTTTGAAGGAGATTTAAAAATAAAACCTTTTAAAATCTTTAAAAAACCTTTTCTCATTCTCGCACTACCAGCCTCTTTGATGGCTGCAGGTGTTTTTTTCCACAGAGAGAGAGCGTGGTAGGAGATGGCTCTTTTTCCAAAGGATTTAGTTTTTACTCTGGGGATAAAAAGCTGCTGTGAACATAAAGCATGCGGAGGAACAAATGGAGATTACTAGATTGGTTAGGTATCAAGAAATCAGGCCATGTCGTGTATCTTATATGTAAGGAGTATGACATTAATATCTGCCCTGGCGCTGATCAGAAGCCAATGTAGGGATAATAGGATAGGAGTGATGTGGTCAAATTTATAGGATTCAAGCTGCAGTGTTTTCAACAAGCTGCTTCCAGAGAAAAGAACATTGCAATAGTCAAGTCGTAACATAACAACGCATGAAATCAAGGAGCAGTCTGATCCTGGTGATATTATTAATGTGATCCTTGAAGGTCAGATCTGAGATTGGTCTGAAATTGTTTAAGATATTTGTATCAAGACGGGGCTTTTTTAATAGTGATTTGATAACTGCTCTTTTAAATGCAGCAGGCACAAACCCATGGAAAGAGATTTGTTCACAATGCTGTCAGACAAATCTAAACTATCTTATCTTATCTTAATCACTCCTGCCGTTGTCCGTACCCAAGACTCTGGTGGTGTCCTGTGGGCTCATGGACATGAATTGGAATTGTTTGTATGTTTGAAGATATACAAGCGAATTCCAATTCATGTCAATGAGCCCACACAGAACACCACCAGAGTCTTGGTTAACATAGGGGTACATACTGTCAATACAGGTGTGTATGTAAATTTCTGTAGATGTGCACGAAGCCAAATTTATTTATATATCTAACAGGAGGCACTGGAGAAGTTGTTTGTGTTGGTTTGTTGTCACCCTAATGTCTGATACAAATAAACAACTCGGACGATTCATTCATGACTCGCTCACTGACCGGTCTCCACCTCTGCGATGTCGATGAAATGGTCCTCAGACGCTGAGGCTAACATTTTCCCATCATGGCTGAAGCTGAGGGTCCTCACTGGCCAGTCCAACCTGCAGCACAAGTAACAAAAATATTTGACCTTTAAAGCTTTAAGTCAAACGCTTGAAGGAACCCTGATGGGTGCATTTCCAGGTGTGACTGTTAAAATCGAGTTCAGATATAAATCACCTGAAGATCAGTCAATCCTCTTTACATCAACATTTGCGACTTCCATCACAGACCTAAGTCATCAGAGAGACACAGACACACACACCTGGAGAAGCAGCGTACACAGACCAGTTCGTCCACATCCCATAGGCTCACTAGTGCATCTGCACTTCCTGTGGCAAAATATTTGCCGGTGGGGTCGAACTTGATGCAGATGCAGTTGGAGGGATGAGCGTTAATGGACTGGATGGGTTTCAACTCCGGGTAACTGTGACAAACATATACATCGAAATCACTTATACTGTAAACAATAAACAAACTCTTTCCCTTTTCGCATGTCTGCGAACTGCATTTCAAATGCTGGAATACTGGTTTTCGATATAATGGATACCAGTCATCCTGGTTTTGGTACCTCAGGATGTTGATGCAGCCGTTGCCATTGGTCAGGAAGAACATGTCATTGTCGTTGTTCCAGGAGATTTCGTTCACCTCAAACTTGAACTGCTCCTCAGCTCTGGATCGATGTGTTTTGGCGTCGATGAAGGTCACCACGTCATCCTTGTTACCCACGGCAATGGTCTGACCATCAGGGCTCCAGCAGATATTGATGTTCTCTCCTGAAACATCAATTTACCACCACTTTGGATCAGAATCAGCTCTATTGACCAAGTATGATGACACATACAAGGAATTTGTTGTTACTGACTCATTTTTGTGCTTTTGTTACATTCACTCACACCATATAAATACAAGGACAAGACAGGCCAGACAAGAGAGACAGTTACACACATTCAAATATATACATTATTTACACTGGAATGGGGTCAACAGTGGTACAAATATGGTTATTGTTCCAATTATTGCACATATTGGTGAGCAGGATGAGTTAAAGTATTTGTAATAGCACACGAGTACATACTCACATATACTGTATATATAGACACATATAGACATATCTATATATAGATATATATGTACATATAGTGTCAGCTGTTCGTCAGAGTGACAACAGACTCTGCATACGTTAACGTGCTGATGAG
This sequence comes from Brotula barbata, assembly GCA_900303265.1. Lineage (NCBI taxonomy): Eukaryota > Metazoa > Chordata > Actinopteri > Ophidiiformes > Ophidiidae > Brotula > Brotula barbata. The sequence goes on from OMNV01024189.1 coordinate 8,264, forward strand.
ATGAGACAGGTTGATTTGAACTGAGATTCAATTGAGCTCACACACCAATTTCTCCTCGTAGTGCGTCAAGAAAAAAACTGGAGCGAAACTAAATGATTTAATTCTCACCAAACTATGGTGGGACAGTGGTCTGAGGTCTTCCCACCTTTGGTGTTGACTGAGGCGATGCACTTGGTGGTTCGGACGTCCCAGATACGTATGGTTTTGTCTCCCGATGCTGTGACAAACAGGTCTGGGTTCGTTGGATGCCAGCAGAGTTGATCCACGCTGTCTCCGTGGCCTCGGTAGTTATTCTCTTTCACCTGCACAAAGGCACACACACCACCATCATCATCATAAGCATCTTCATAGTGTAATTCATTCCAATTGGAGACCTAGGTTTTCATTTTATTTATTGATTTAACTTATTTTAAACTCAGTTGGATTCCCATATTATTCAGAAAAACCCAGACAAAACAAAACTTTTCTAGATTTCAACATAACAGATTTAACAGATAATGAAAATAACATACAGTAAAGTTTGTTTCAGTTTATTTTTTGTCTGTTTCTGAGCACCTTGACTTAATGGTCTGTGAAGGACACATTAAAAACAGTTCCAACTGTTTATTAAAAACCTTCAAGAACGCACTTGATGATGAAGTTTATCTGGGCATCATTGAATCGAGACTGAAATCATGAATATGGTGACTGAAACCTCCTTGAGTTGTCAGAATGAATCGTGAATTCATCTTTAACACCGCATGCTAACGGCTTTCGGTTTGTATGCTAGCCGCCGGCTCACCAGTCGTTCTTTCTCCAGAACAAACACGCTCGCTGTTTTATCGAAGGATCCGGACGCGAGTCTCCGTCCGTCGCAGCTCCAGGCCACCGAGTGAACTTTGGCCGTGTGGGCTGGGAACTCTCTGCTCTTGTTGTTGTTCCTGAAGCTCTCCTGCATCTCCTGGAAGAACGCAGACGCCATTTTCACGCTGTTTCCGCGGGTTGCCAGGTTGGGTCAAATGATGGCCGTAAAATGAGGCTCAGATTACAGATTAACAAGACGTACACAGAAATTAGATACTTTCCTAATACTTTAATTATTTACTCATTCCAGTTATTCAGATTTGATAACGTGTGCGAAAGTTGCAGAAGAAAAAAGGAACGGTAACGTTAAACCTGATTACGGCAGCCGGAGTGGGACAAAATATCCGAGGCGTTTGGTTTCGCTCTGGCAGGTGAGATGAATTAATGTCACCGAATAGTGGCGATTATAATAATTTCATCAAATGTACACGAAGAAGATAAATAACCATTAAATGCCTGCCTGGCGATGTTTCATTTTTTTTTTTTTTATCATTTTAGAGTAAAAACAAAGTAAAGACATTGTTAGACTCTGAATTGAATCATAACCGGATTGTCAAAACCTAATAACGTTTTCGATGCGGGCACAAGACTGAGGATTTTTTATTATTATTTTTATGAAGAGAGCAAGAAATGGAGAAATCTTCTGTTTGAACTCCTCGGATCACAGATCATGTTTTATTCGTGTGTCTATTTTATTTCATGGATTTTATTCTCCGACTCTCTTTAAATATGTAAATAACTCATTCTTGGCCTAAGGATGGAAACCAGTGCTACACAGACAACCTCTCATTTATTACCTATCTCCATTCTCACTTAACTCGTGTGAGATTTAAATTAAATTTAGTTGCAATTCGTTGCTTATTTTTCATAATGACTATAAAGAGATTTTGAGTTAAAATGTAATAATCTCAATGTAACAGTTTTGAATACTGGGTATTATTTTTATTTGGCCATGATCACACACACACACATATTGTTTTAGACTTATTCCTGGTTTAGACAAGTCGAGATATGAATTCCTTGGTCACGCCTGGTGCAGTTCGAACTTAGTTCAGGGTCACACGTCTAACATTTAACTCAGGACAAACAAGTTTATTTATTTATTTATCTCAGGGGCTAAATGTTTAGCATGTTTAAACGGCCGAATCCAGAACAGGTATTTATTCATCTCTATATACATATCTATATACATATCGATAAACTACAATATAGTCTCAAGTGTTCTGTTAATTTGATGTCTATGGAATGTATTATTTCACACATACAGCTCCAATGTCTCTCTCGGACATCGGAGGAGAGGGAACGTCTCTTTGAAATATGTCTCCCAAGATTTGTTCCTTTTTTCTTTTTTTGAGTTTTTAGTGGAGTTACATATTAAGATACAGTATATTCTGGTGTTCCTTACATAGATATTTTGGGGAGATTTTCCCTTACCCGTTAAAATATTTTGGGGAGTTTCCCTTTCATGTTCTGGATTTCCTTGTGTTCTTATTGTCGTAATAACGGCAAGATAAAGTGCAGTTTGTGTTTCAGTTTATTCAAAGTTTTCCATGATTTTAAACATAATATTGTATGATCCCAAACACAGATATGATACCAATAATCCTAAACTCTGTCACATCCAGAGGTCTGCACCACTGCAACATACAATGTGCATTGTTTCCGTGACAACAACACTATTATTATTATTATGGTTGTTGTTATGAGAACATTTTGTGTAAAGATCTGTCCATTGCAGATGTCTGCATGGCTCTATACCAAAGCAGCTGCAACTTCAGGAAGTCCAGGGGAGACCACTGTTCAGGCACTCAGGTCAGTCTGTTGCCCCCAGCAGCTTTGGATGTTTACGTGCACTTCGGTAACATTCTACAAACAATACACGTCCATAACACAGCTCCAATCCAATTTTTTTTAATAAAATTTCGGCCCCTGTTTGTTGTCTGCCATTCAGGAAAAACCTAACAAGCAGGCCAGTTACTGATCAGGGTGGGCTGAGCCCACCAGAATGATGGTGATCAGTCCTGATCGGAGCATCCTGACAATGACAACATTTCATACAGATAAGCGTCATGTCACCTTGTAATTGCATAAACTTAAGGAAATAATTTGTATGCCGGGTACGTATACATGACGGAAAATAACGAAGCACACTATGATTCATCACAGGATGACACGTGGAAGATGTGTCAGCCCAAATAAGATCATATCTTACAGTTAGAGAGGTCAATTCAGACATGATGAGGCTCAAAACTTATCAATCCAACCCACTCAGACCTGACTAATAAACAGCATTCTGATTGGCTCAAAACCCCCAAAACTGTTGAGTCCACGACCTGGGGGATGTGAGGAGAGCCTAACCCCTGAGGAGACAAAAATTTCCTTGCACTTTGCAGTTGAAAACAAAGAAATAACTTCACATTGAGTGAGACAAATGAGACAAACATGAAGGAGGAAAAACAAAACAAATCTTTTGTAGAGAAACAGTCTCAGTCGTTGGTGTCTTGTTCTCAGCTCTGATTGGTACAGATTAATCAGCATCGTGATTGTTTGCTTGTATCCTGAGTGTTATGGCTGAGACCTCGGAGACCTGTGAATTCCGCCATGTGCTCTATGAGTCTGCATCCGTGCCGCTGTACAAGCAGACAGCAGTGGGTTCATCCTCACCAGATTCACTGTGGTCGTCACCGTTTGTCTGAGTGCATGACACACTGTGGAACAACAAAAGGTAAAAGGTTGGAAAATCACAACACGTCCACACTGCACCGTGTGAATACATGCTCCCTTCCTGCCAAAAATGGAAGGTGCCATGACTTCAATGCTAAACTGATCTAATTCTACTGAATATTGATTGGTTCACCCACCATACAAGTCATTTCAGACCATAGCACGTCTCATCACATCTCAGACTTATGTTAACTCATCCATTTCCTTCTTTAACTGCCACATCACTGTGAAATCTAGTGTCATATTTAGCCCTGAGACGTTTGTCTCATCACAACCCCTCATTTCTTGTACAAACCCTGATGATGTTAACGAGTTCAGCTGCATTTCAGCTGATAAACACAAGCTGCTGTGAGCTTTCAAGACCTGAGGAAGACACTGGTGCTCACGTCTGTTTGACAGTCACTGTCAGTCCATGGAGGACAAAGACAAGAATGTCATGAAATAATAATAACACTTAAGTCTGCGAGGTTTGAGCTCTCCGTGACAACATTTAAACTTCTTTCTCTCTTTACGCCCATCTCCATTCCCTCCTCTTATATTTTGATGCTCACACATCTGGAACACAGACACAAATACATCATGAATTACCACAAACATACACTTTAGAGCTCAGATGATTGTCTATCATTTGGACCAAAACCTGCATTTAGGAACTTCAGTAAATCACCTTCTCCCCTCTCATTTCTGCCCCCTGCCGTTAACATTGCCCGCCTCAGAACCTTCCTTTCGCTCACTGCTGCTGAAACTCTTATCCATGCTTTCATAGCATCCAGGCTAGACTACTGCAGCAGCATCCTCTATGGTACCACTAACACATCAATAAACTGGTGCCTGCTCTACAGACCACATCACCACAGTTCTCCATGACTTCCACTGGCTCCCAGTCAAATAGAGAATCAATATCAAAACCCTACTCACCACATACAAGGCCCTCAATAACCTGACTGCCCCCTATCTCTCTGACCTCCCCCACCAGCACACCCCCGCTTGATGTTTCATGTCTGCTGATGACAACCTGCTACTGATCCCTAAGACCAAGCGCCGAACTTGGGGTGAAAGGGCCCTTCTCAGTCTTCCCCCTCTCTGTGGAACTCACTTCCCAAACACATTAGAGAAGTCTCTACCCTGACATCCTTCAAAAGGTTCCTAAAACCCACCTCTTTGAACTGGCTTTCCCCAGCTAACAACCCCGCCCCCACCCACCATGTTTTCTTTCCAAGCAGACATTTTATTTTTTATTATTTTATATCTCTATTAGAATATTCATTATCCGTTGTCAGTGTGTGAATGTTTGTGAATGGGTAAATATGAGGCAAACATTGTAAAACACTTTGAGTGGCTACGAGACTGGCAAAGCGCCGTAGAAATGCAGTCCATTTACAATTACCATTCCCATGTCAGTGTGTAATGTGCTGAGGTTTCACCTGAAGATGGCACAGTTGGTAACCGCTGGTGATTCTGGCATCTCTTTCTCGGACAGAGAACTGCAGGACCTTCTCTCTTGCCAGGAGCCACTCTCTGACTCCTTAGATGAGTCAGAGCCCTTCCTCCTCGGAACAACGAGCCCAGGCCCAGGGTGAGAGGGGACACTCAGGTTCCCAGGCCCCTCTGTTTCTTTGCCTGAGTCTGTGCTCAATCGCCCTCCATCAAAGGAGGAGACGCTCTGAGGATCGTTCACACCTGGAGGAGAGAGACAGAATTTATCCCTTCTTCCAGTGAGAGAGAGAGAGAGAGAGAAAGAGGGAGAGTTCATCTCCTCATTCGGAGAGAAAGAGAAAGAAAGACGGGAGAGAGGGAAAGCAGTTATGTCTGTTTTACCTCCACTTCGTGTTTCTCCCGCCTTATGGCGGCGGCGTCTCAGGATGACCTCCAGCTCACTGTCCTTCTTCCCTGGTGATGAATGCGGAGCCTCCTGGGAGCCTCGGATGGGGCTCCGCTTCACTGTTTCCTGGATACCAACAGGGGGCAGTGTTTAGCTATGTTTAACCTGCCTGACGCTTTCTGTAAGTGTGATGTCACACATACTGCGCAAATGAATGATAAGACTGATTACAGTGACTGAAATTAAACAAAAGGAGAAGAAAAAGTATTTTAGAGATGAGAATGATCACATATAAACATCTCCTCCTCTCTCTGTAATCTGGCTGTTGAGTGATGAAGTTGTAAGGTTCGCACTCAACAACATAGGGACACAACAAGGTGGCGCGGTGGCATAGGAACACCCACTACATGACCTCTGACCAGGAGGAACTCCACTGCACTCTATCCTGTCTCTAAGTTACCACAGGACTGACCCCATCATTTTCTCCCCCACCTGAGATTAGACAACAAGTAGGAAGTGTGGGAGTGTCTTTCCGCTCATTGGCTGTAGCATTGACATTTGTAGTCATCAAGATATTTGAAAAAAATAACAGACCCCTAACTGGACCCCCTGCAGTTTGAATACTGGGCCAACAGGTCAATGGATGAGGCAGTCAACGTAGCCCTGTCCTCCAGCACCTGGATCCTGTTTGTGGATTTTAGCTCTGCTTTCAACATAATCATGCCAGAGCTCCTTCACACCAAGCTCTTCCAGCTGAGAGCTGCCTGGGTCCCTCTGTCACTAGATCACCAACTTCCTGTCAGAGAGGAAGCTTGTGAGGCTGGGAAACCTTATCTTAGACTCCCTGACCTTCAGCACCGGAGCCCCACAGGGCTGTGCGCTCTCCCTTGTCCTCTAGATTCATCGATGGTGACGCATCTGCTTACAGACGAGTGACACAGCTGGCATCCTAATGCATACACAACAACTTGGAGCTTACCGCCCTCAAAATGGTCAAAGTGATGGTAGACTTCAGGAGAGGCCTCCACCTCTAAATCCCCTGTCAATGGCACAGCTGTCTGAACAACAGAAACATATAAGTTTCTTGGGACAAATGTCTCCAAAGACCTCACGTGGGAGGCTGAATTGCATCGTCTACTCAGCTGAAAGAAACATCGACTGTACCCTCACTCTAACTGAGAAATTATTCAAATCCGGCCAGAAATCATGTCTGACCCTTTCTACTCTTTCAAAATCTCCCTTCTGTACAGATTCAAAGATGAATGTCAATATTTGAGAATGTTGTCATCACAAGGATTTATTTACCAGGATTCCTTTCAGTTCATCCATGGCGCTCTCCGGCTGTTTCTCTTCACACACTGCAAGGTGCTGGGAAAACAAACAACAACAATGTCAAGTCCTCAGTCCTATTGCTCCATTCATCCATCTATCCATCCATCCATCCATCCATCCATCCATGTATCCATCCATTCATTATCTATATCGCTTATTTAAGTACATCCATAGGTAATTTAGATACTCCAATTCGCCTGAGCTGTATGTCTTTGAAAGTTGGAGGAAACTGGACCACCTGGAGGAAAGGAAACCCAAACAGACACTGGGAGAACATGCAAACTATACACAAAAAAGACCATGGTTGAGCCTGGACTCAAACCCATGACCATGTGGCTATAGGGCTAACCATCAACACCACCACAAACAACAAATGAACAGAGCATTAGAGTCACCTTGGAGTCCTGACTTTTAACAGGACGCAGGACGACGCCATGTTTGATCCTCTCCATCATCTCATTCACTGCCTTCACCTTCACTTCATCCGCATCTTGCACTGCTAGCAGACAGAGAGGGTGGGATTCTACAGGAGCAAACCCCTCCCGCTCAAG
>OMNV01024192.1:0-18222 GCA_900303265.1 Brotula barbata
TCCATTTTCAGAGACTCGTTTTAACAAGATAAAGTGTGTTTTTTTTTCTTCTTCCTGATCGGATGTTGACATGGAAAATGAGAGCACGTAAAGGGACGTGAAACGAAGACGGAGAGACGCCAAGTTTGTATCGGATTTGAACTGAGTCACCGCTAAATAGGATATTGCATCATTATCGGGCCAAAATAAGGCAGAACGCTGTTGGTGAGTGGGTAAGGAAACATTGAATGACTTCACGTGTGTCCGTGTCTTCACATTCAAGTGTGTGTGTGTGTGTGTGTGTGTGTCTCACCGTGTCAGTTTGGTGCCTATCTGCTGCCTGGACTCCAGCCTCTCCTCATCGGTCTGCATGGGTAGGATGTTTTTCTCCTCCAGCTCCCTTTTGGACGGACGGTTGCTCAGCTTGATGGCCAGAGAGTCTTTCCTCAACACCTTCTGAGCCAAGGTACCTAAACCCAAACACCAGGATCCGTCACGCACAGATCAGATCAGACGCCCGTAAGCCCATCGTCCTTCATCACTTGCAGCCCCCCGTTTGTTTTACTGTATTTTCAGAGGACATAAAAGTCACGGTGGGGTAGATTCATGGCTTTCATCACACACGATGGTGCTGATGATCGCATCTACGCCAGCGATTGTGTCATATCTGTGAAGGAAAGCCGTCCTCAGCGAGGCAGACAGACGCTGCTGCGAAGACACGCGATGAGGAAAACCGTCCTCCTTAGAGTGAGTAACTCCAGAACAGGCCTTCATCGTTTTGACACTTCATCATAAGTATCAATTTTGTGTAAGCTTGTGCTACGACAACCCTGAGCTTGTTATTTAAGGAAATTCACTCATTTCTAGCCACCACGCCTGCCACTCACTTGTAAATATGGAGTCGTCATCTTCCTCGTCGTCCTCATCGTCATCCACGTCGTCGTCCTCGTCCTTGTACATGCTGGGCAGATCTTCGTAGTCGCACTCGTTGGGCATGTTCTCCTTGTCGTCCTCGTAATCAATGATCACGGACGGCACCTCTCTTCTGTCCATGGGAGCGCACTGAACACCTCCGTGCAACGCAGAACTATCAGGGTGAAGGAGAGACGGGTTCGTTTTGAAATGTGAACACGGATAGAACCAACATCCTCATACGGGAACGCCGTTTCTACATTCTCCTCTGATGTATTAAACCTGGCTCCTTCACAAGATAAGTTAATCCAAATATATCCAAGCATGCTGAATAGGCTTCTGGTGTGTAAGTTCAGTTTCTAGGGTTTCTAATCCATGAATAGGTGTGTGTGGCGCAATGAGTGACTAATGACAAGCCCAGGATGAGAGAATCAGGTAGCACAGAAAGCTATTTTCCTCTGTGATGACTGGAAATGGAACAAATTACAAATCTATAAATCTAAAAAGCCAATTTTTCCTTCATAAAATGCACCTATCAGCTCTTTGCTTGGATTGTGTTTTTGTTATAACTCATTTTGGTCATCGCTTTGCAAAAAAGGCATCTACCAAATCAATGCATAATGTAAATATAGCACATAGTATTCACAAATTCAGGTTAAATGCAATTCTCTGCAATGTTGGGCGATAAAAACCCAAAAAAATCTTAAAATACAGTACATTTACTTTAAGAAGCCATCATTAAATGTAACAGCTAAGTAGTGACATCGTTCATAAAACCCATCTTCTGATGATCCATTATGTTATGTAAGTATTTCAAGCTTTCAGCGGTGCTAGGACCATTGTTTCTTTATCCAGGCTCACACAGTTGAAAAAAAAAAAGATCCCAATGTAAGAGCTTACATAATGCACAATCCACTGTGTTTCGACAGGAACTACAATACAGCTGCTTATATTATGTCAGGCCAAACAGCTGGAGCCACGCTTCCATAAATCAGGCCATGCTGCCCTATGAGGCAGCGTGCTGATTTGGAGACGTACGTGGCAGGAAATATGACCTCATTAACTCCGGGATACATTGTTACAGTTCAGAAAGTTTCCACCAAAAACTAACACGATCACGCACTCATGTAGAATATCACCAACAACAGCGGCGGTGTTTGCCCACCTCTCAAACCTCTGCATGGAGAGCGCTAAAGTTTTGTTGAGCTCCTCGATGATGCGACTGGGCGCGTGCAAGCTTCCGTACTGAAGCTGCAGCGGGTGGCCGTGGCTCTGGTGAAGACCGGACAGGCCAGAGAGCTGAGAGGGCAGCAAGGAGCTGTACTGAGGTGCCAAGCCCTGAGGAGGGGCACACTTTTGGGAAAGGGTGCCGAGATTGTTGGGGGTCGGACATGGGGAGGACGACGAATCCAGCCCGCCTGGAGGCACGCAGATCATCACTTTCTTGGGAGGAAGAGGAGGAGAGTGCTTGCCCCCGTGCATACTGGGTAACTTTAATGGCTGGCAAGAGTCTGAAAAAAAGGAAAGGAAAACGATGACGTGGGAGAATAGTTCAAATAAGTGAATATGTTTACATGTGAAGCACCCGTGACATGGGTTAAATCAGGTTGCATTTTGTACGGGCAGACAGATAAACAAAGGCTCATGGGCGACCAGATAAGGCTCAGACGTCAGCGTGGAGAGGGAGGAATTAGGCCAGGTTAATGCTTCATCCCACTGATTGACAAATTGGAAATGACAGAGACCATGTGACCGCCCCTGCCACAGGAGAATTTAATGAGACTACTACAATCCTGTGTACCTGTGTACTGTCGGGGCTTATCAAGTACTCGCTGTCCGCGGTGAGTAATTTACTTACTGACAGCCCGAGGTGCTGTAATAAATGTGAGTAAGGTGAGATGTAACGATCGCTGGTGCAGCCGACGTGTTGGTTTGTTGTTATATTGGGACATTGAATCACCATTTCATTAGGAACGATCCGATCCAATTCAAATTTGATCATTTTGTTTATTCTATAATGAATGTTTTGAAGTGGTGAATTAAACTGCACTTTATTTAGACGTTTTCTATATACTCCAAGATAGATATAGAGATAAGGCAACCACGTGTATGTAGAATTTGACATCAAATGGTCGAACCGCATCACAACCGCAGCGTGTGTAGATTTATGTCTGAAATCTCGATCCTAAACACACCGCGCCGCCTATGAAGGTGATACAGCAGGATAACGAGGACGATTAGGATCTCCGCCGGCAGACATCAAGGGGAACGAGTCGAGACGGGGATCTGTGACGATAGCCACTGTCACTGCGGCAAGATGATGATGATCAATGCTATGAAACACCACAGCTGGGAAATAATGGAAGCGGCGAGCCGGACACGTGAACGTGTGCGAGGTGTTAGCGGTGGAAATGCATCAAAATATATCCCAGATAATCTAATTCTGGTGAGAGCAGCAGACATCGGGTGGGTTTTTATTTCTCACTATACTCACCAGTGCTGTGGATGGGGATCCTGGAGAAAGGCTGGAGAGGCTTTGGGGGGAGAGCAGGAGGCTGTTTGTGGTACAGTGGGGGCTTGGCGGGTGTACCCTGAAGGTCACCTGGGTAGGTGACAGATTTCTTGGTGGGCAGAACCATAGAGGACTTCATAGAGGGATCCTGAGTGCAGACTCCGCTGTCCATCGAGGACCGAAACTCAACAGTAGCTACAAAAATAAGAAATAAAAGAAGAAAAGTAGATTGTTCAGAGTGCTGCATGCTGAATATTCTCTTTGCTGGTTCACCATTCAGAGCATGAATGAACCGTCGCATTTTAAGCCGTTCGTAATGCTGCTCACGCATTCTGAGAATCAAAGCGTGCATGTTAGAGTCGCATCTCTTCCACGTGCCTCTTTTTAATCAAAGAGTCTTACCCCAAGGTTTAATCTCGTCCAGATATGAGGACGGTTTTTCATCATTTCTGGGTGCCAGAAAGTGGTGTAATTGCTAATAAAAGTCATCATCAATTAGATTCTCCACATTGTTTTATTTTGTTTCCATTTATTACTTATTCTTGATTCCACTTGTGTGTGTGTGTGTGTGTGTGTGTGTGTCAAAATGTGTATTTGTGCCTGCATCAAATAATTTGACATTTCAATCCGATATTTTGTCTTCAATGCCCAATCCAGATGTGTACGCTGCATAGACAGATGTCAATATAACGTATCGTAAACCTCCGCCATCTTTTTCCACAACAGCTCAGATCTCACATCCCAGCAAAAGTCCACGGATGCGCTCAACTTCACAAACTCTTGAAAACTCAGTATGTCCTCAGGCACGGAGCACCCCGCCGTCGGCCTCACGTACACACTCTCCAGCTTCAAACGCGGCGTCTAAGTCACATCAAAGTGATGGAAGATAATATCTCCAAATGTCCCATAGCTCGTTTTGTCGAGAGCACCGGTGACAACATATATCATCATCTCACCTTTTTCAAAGATCTCCTTCAGCACGCCTCTCTTGATTAACTCATCTCTGCTCTGCCGCATTGACATCTTCCTCTCCAAAGCTGAGGAGAAGAAGAGAACAATCATTTTTTTTTCCAGATTGCAAGAGATTTGTTGACACGTAACTGTTTATTTTTTGTTAAATTGGCTTATTTATTCACTCAAATCAATTAGAGGGACACTCATTAGAAAGCATGTTTGGATGTGGATAGACACGAGGAATGTAGGAAAAGGGTTAAAGGTCAGGATAAAGAGTAAAAAATGGTTATTACAGCATGGCCATTAGTCCGTCTGGTACATAAAAAGGTAATGGGCTCATCCTTGGATCACGTCCAAGCTGTCCATTACGTTTAAAAAACAGAAACATGACCGAAAACACAACCTCCGTGTAGCACCTCCCATGCATTTACGACGGCGAATATAGGCCATTAATCCTGATTTATGGTTTTTAATTCACAGCCAAAATAGCACTCTGTAGATATGACCGGAGGATCTGTCTCTGTAACTATAATAGAGTAGATATTTAGGAGATTTGTTGCTGGAGATACAAGTGGATTGAAACGACTGTGATCATTCCTGTATAATGATCGTATCACTAAATCTACACTTTTATCAATTTGACGTTATGTGATGAATAATAGATCTATTTATAAGAAAAAAGAGGGAAAACACACTTCACAGTAATGTATAATGAACAAGATGATTTTCAGCATGTATATTTTAGAAGGAGGTTATGTCATGTTATACATCTACACCGAGCCCTTAAGAATGTACAATGAGGATCAGCGACACTTGAGCGTCTCTCAGCAGGCCTGTGCCTCATCCCATGTGTCGTGCATGTTCCCGTGCTCTAAATAGACACAGATAACACACAGATCACAGATTTCTCGTCTTAACGCGATGCGTTCATTGTGTACCTTGAGCAGATTCAGAAAAAATACGGATATACTGCTGCATATCTCTCTCCTGTGGTTATAACACCGGTCGGGGGGTCATCTTCGGTTATGTAAAATAACACGGCAGAGGAAGTTATCATCAAATGGTACGCTCCATTATGTGTTCCTCCAGGACACAAAGCGTTTAATATCACTTCATACTTCAAAGTCCTCCGCGAGAAAACCCATTTCAAATCAGCTCCCAGCTAAAATGTCATCTCCGACGACGGCCCGAGAAATAGCGTGCGGACGTGCAAATCAAAAAGTGATTTTTACCCCATAAGTGGCAAATTTGGCATTAGCTCAGGTTCATCCATCATCAGACTAAATGACTTTCTCAACGTGATAGCTGAACTAATCCAGAATCGATCAGTCAGAGAATGAAGACGGTCACAGTGGAATGTTTCTCCGGATCATCACGGCATTAGAAGCTAAATTCAAGTCGGGTCAAACATCTGTGTCAGGATTTAAAATACTATCAAAACTATTCAAGTGTTTTCTCGTATTCCTGTTTGCTGTTTTGATGAAGATAAAGTTTTTAATACTGTCAACTAGGACATAATATTTCCCGATTCTTCAGTTTTCTGGGTATTTCTGTTGTGAATGTATCGGCCTCATGCACCGCTCGATAATAACCAATGAAAATAAAACACAACACTCCATCGCATCTTAATCAATCATCCAAATAATCAGTGTCTTAGCTAATTTTCATAACAATCAACAGAGACAGCCCTGTAACAGAGTATAATCTGTCCTCTAGATCCCTGGGTAAAACCTAAATATCAGCCACGTCCTGTTGCGTGCATCAAAATGTCCCAAGCGATGCCACGATCCAAAACTCCAACCTCACAATCTGTGAGGCCGAGATGAGAAAAATGAGACGGTCATCTGGGAGGATCAATTAAGAGCGTACGAAATAAATGTGGCATCTCCGAGAACAGCCCGTGTGGCTCCGAGAACGCCGCGGTGAGTTTTGAAGAGAAACTATTCCTCTGTGACCCAGATAGTCCGAAAACATTCTGCCGTCCCAGAGGATCGCAAAGTGAAGGCTTTTACCACGGCAATTCACACGGACTCAGCCTGGCAAAAAAATGCTATTAAAACTTTCATGCACTCTTAAATCAACAAGGCGCTGACGGATGAGAGCGCACACACCATGATTATTTATACCATCGCCGCGGAAGATTCCGTTTCTGATTGGTTGGCGGGTGTCAGTTGGGAGTATCCAGAAACATCCTATATACACACACACACACACCCTAAATACAATCTCAGGTACAATCTCTACTTCAGTTTCCTCTTAGATCCCAGTTTGCCTCCATCGGTGTGACAGACCAAAGTATTGAAAGTATGAATTTGATGAAAATCTGCACACATTTCCCCTCGTTACTATGGTAACCAACCATGATATGAGCATGATAACAAATTCAAAGTTGTCTTGCATTCTTATATATGAAATCACTCTTTACCTTAAAGATTATTTATGATATTTCAAAGTATATCACGGTCGCTTTTCTACCAGGAATAAAGCAGAATATACGATTTGTTAACGCTGATATTTAAAAAGCTATGAGTCCATTTTTATATCCATTCATCTCTGCCTGTTAAGATCTTTTTTTTTTTTTCTAATATAAGCACACTGTGAGGAGCACGTTAAGAAAGCCAGCTGTCGAGTAGGCTAGTCCCTCCTTCCTTCCTGAGGTGAGGAGTAATGTCCCACAGAACTGGTCGCCATCTGTTTAATATCACAGCATATTCATACTCATCCACCGTGCCCAATGTCCAATTATATACTGTACAGGCCCAGCGGCTGCTCCGCTCCCCGCTGATGCAGGAAACGGTCACAAATAAATGTAAAGATGATGAAGGACAGTTTGGTCCAAGATCAGAGTGTAGTGTTGGATTCAATTTGTGTCACCACAGTAAGAGTACATGGACCCAGAAAGCCCTCAAGCAAGATACGATCATTAAAGACACAATAGGACAGAAGAACATCCGTTATGCCATCAAACGTACTGCTTTGGTATACTTAAAATACTATCCAGTACCACGCAGGAGGAGAGTATTCTGTGGTGCAGTATGTGTTTGTGCAGTTCAGCAAAAGTAAATCTGGGGCTAAAAATGGAAGGAAATAAAAACGACCACTTGTCTGGTCTGCCGTGGATCTTAGCTGGCCGAACGATGCTACAATGGAATGACTGGGCTGACTCCTGGTGTTTTTATCTCCTGTTCTTGTATCTATTCTTGAAAGTGCAGCTGTAAATGGATTTATTTATTTAAGATATTTCCACAAACGCAGACATTTTATTTCTCTGTGGGGACAGAGAGAATACGGATACAGAATCCAGGCCAGTTCTGATGAAAAGACTGGACGGCGTATTGGCAAAAAGAATCACGGGGGGAAAGCTGAGAGGATAACAAAAGGAATAAAGAGATCTTTCTGCTCGGCTCCACTGTGCATTAACACCGATGCAGCTGTAAAAAGCCCTTCAGTTGTTGAGTTCTGATCATTGTCTTTCACCATAACAGGGGAGATGGTATTATCAAAAGGGCAGCTTATTATCATTTGAGTTGTGTGGGTGCGTTTGTTTGTATTCCGCTAAATTCAGCGAAAACTTCACAAATACAGGTCAGATTTGCACAAAAACAAACAAAAACGAAAAAAGTCACATCAACGTGTAAAACAGCTGAGGGTTACTTTTGCCGTTTTGTCCACTTTTATCATGTCCAAATACAGACATGATAAAGAATAAATTAAAACATGAAGCAAATAGAGGCCGCTTGTATTATACAACAGACACGCAACATGTTTATTTATCATCAGGCACAGTTTTATGTAAGAAAATGATAATCAGGGCAGCGTACAGTCGGGAAAAAGTAAACCATCTTACACTCAAAGCAGAGTCATTAGCATTTTTGTGTCATTCTAAAAATAGCATTTAGTTCACAGTGACCGCTGAACAGCCAGGGGTGACAATGTTGGAGCTCACGCACAAACCAGGGCCAAACAGCTTGAGAAAAGTAACGCCCAGGAGGAAAGGTCAGGTGATGGAAATATAATCAGAGCGCACAGAATCCCCGTGACCGAGCGAAAATGCATATTCAACAATTAAGGCAAAACGGAACAACCCGGCCTCTCCGGGTCTCGTTCTCACTCTCTCTCCATCAACAGAGACCACGTGCAGCATATTACTCCATTCTGCATCCGACTGATAAGATTCAGCCTGACAAAGTAGCTCTTAATGTCCTCCAGGCTGACAGGAGGAATCAGGATATGCCAGCCCAAAAAAAAATAAATACATCCACATCACAAGGGAGCCTTTCCTTCTCTCCCCCCTGACCACTGTGATCAGCAGGATCAAAGCAACCCTGAAGGGAACTCAAAACATCAAACTGCAATGCTGCACTTGCACTGAATCACTGTGCTACATTAGCAGACGCCCCAGAGTCTAAAAGCGAGTGTGTTTCTTCCGAGGGAGAGAAACTGGCTTGATTTACTTAGTTAGATTAATACGGAAACTACGTTTAAGATCCATGTAGCGTTTCCACGTCGTGTGTGTGTGTTTGTCTGTGTGTGTGTGTGTGGTGCAGATGTGAGTGCATAAACAAAACAAAAAGTCCCTCACCAGCAGAGGTCTGCTTGAACTTCTCACTCTTCTTCTTCCTCCACTTCCACGGCTTCAGCAGGCGCCCCAGAGAGGCGAACTTGCTCCGACGACGGATGGGTGGCGTGTGGGTCCCGGAGACCATGGATTCGGAACGCATGGCAGCTATCCGGTCAATGTCCTCAGCTGTAAGAGACCGAGAAAATGAATGAATAAATAAATAAATAAATAAATAAGTCGGGGATTGGCTTGTGCAATGATGGAGAAATGTTGACATGACGCAAGTGGAAGAGAAGAGTTTCTAACAAAGAGCCGAGCAGCCAGAGTCTGCAACCTCGACTTCGTACCACTTTATGTGGAAGAGCCGAGACGAGGATAAACAAACCCCGCACATCAGATAGCAGCACGCAGGATGCGCTCGAAGTCAAAACAGTTTGAGGCGGTATCACGCTGATTAGACGCTAAACAGACCAATAAGTAAGTCATTGGGGAAAGAAATCTTCCTCCTCTTCATCAAATATTCACCAATCCCAGGCCCCCTGGTCCCTCCAAGTACAGTAAGGCAGCAAAAAGCAAAGTAAAGGACTATTAAATGGAAATGTGAATGTATATCACGCTTGACAGATAATGCTGAAGATTGCATAAAACAAAAAAAAGCCACATATACAAAAAGATAACCTGAGACACAAACGCGCCGCTGTGGCAAAAGTAGAGAAGTCAAACACTACATCAACATCACCCAGCAACTATACGTAGGTCAACAGCTTCCACTACTATTTCAGGGGCAAGAACCACCAAAACAGGCCACAAAGATGGAGAAAAAACAAAACACTCAGATTGGTAGCTGCTGCTGTTGTGTGCCAAATTACCACGATTCATCTGGGAATTTTCAGAATAAGTAGATTTGCTTCGTAAAAAGGCCTTTGGCTCGGAAATTGGCTCCAGCGGTACCACACGAGTACAAACTGGTCCAAGACTTCTCATTTGTGAGTCACTGAATGTATAAAGGATGGTCAAGAGGCCGCGGTGAAATGTTTCGCAAGAGCCAAAAAAAGCAGCAAAGTTAAAATCAGCGCAGCATCGATAACACTACGTCAGCGTTTACATCCATCTGTGTTCCTGCATCATATGCAGCCAATCGTCTCCATTCATTTTGTTATAGCTTTAAAGAAAAACACGCAGAGGCACACAAGCGTTTCTATTTTAAGGCTCATCAAAGTTACATTCACATTAATCCACATTTACAGCAATGTTAGTATAAATATAGACATGTCGTGAGACGAACATGAATGTAGTTTTGACAGCACTAAAAGCAGAAATTGGCTTTGTAGACGCAAGAAAATGAATTTAAAAACAGATTACAAGGCAGATTGTTATCACTGATGTCCTACACATCTGAGCCACAACCAGTGACCGAGCAGACCAATCAGATCCCCGTGCAGGGCTACAGTGCAGCACGATAAATAATGTGACAGAAAAGCAATGATCAGTCACACAGACCACTGCTTGAACACCCCGGTGCCTCACAGCCAACCATCTTAGAAATCCTGTCACCACACCAGCGCTCTATAAATAGCTTCTCAGTCAATGTTAATTGAATTCACTGGAGTTTCAAATGACTTCATTACAGATCGGAGAAAGACAAAGAACCACGTTTAAGATGAGGAACATCTGTGAATGTGGACAGATTGAGGCGGATTACACACACTTTCATTAAGTTCAGTGAAACAAAGCCCAAAGTCAGACACATTTTCATTGGCTACAAAACCGCAGAGATGTCCCAGAAGTCATTTCATGGGGTGAATAAATCAGCTGATGATGTTGAATCTGTTATAATATTATATTCTACTGATCCATTCCCAGACAGAAAACACAGAAACAAGAAAGCTGCAAATTAGAAACACGCTGCTGTGAGTCATTATGATCCTGGCTGAGTAAAATGGAAGAAAAATAATCCTCTTTAAATTGTTCAAATGCAACACAAGCCGAGCCTGGGGCTCTTTTTAAAAAAGAAAAAAAAAAAAAAATTAAAAACACTTTGCATACCAAGATGGCTGAGTGATGATGTAATGACTAAACCAGAAGTGGATTGGAGAGAAAAAGCCTACATACGTTCAATCAATAGTAGTGACCTACATAGACTATATAACTAATCAAAAAATGACAACGGCCTCTCACACAGGGATTCACTCGGCCGTACAGCATAAATATATACATATATAAATATACACACACACATATACACACACACACACACAGCCATACTGCAGTTGAAGTTCTGCTCCTATTCGTTTTTCCTTTACATTTCATTACTGAGCTATATTAGGACACCTCTATGGAATCACGTGAAGATGACACACACACACACACACAAACACACAAACACACACCACACAACACACCAGCCGCAAAGTAGATTTAATGGCTCATGTTAAATGAATGAAGCGCATGATGTCAAACAGAGCCTCATCTTTTCATCCCTATCTTGTCTTCATCTTGGATCAGTTGGACCGCAGGGCTTCTATGGGCGAAACCACAGCAGCTCTGCTCCCGTCCATACTCACCGTCCTGCGTGTCGTTCCCACGGCTGCAATTGCTGCAAATGTGCTTTATCTCTTTCCCGATGTGACAGTGGATGGTAAAGGGCATGTTGTTGTTGTTGTTGTTGCGCGGATGCTTGCCGTGTTCTTTGTTTCCGTTCAGCGACATTATTTTGACCAGACTGAACGCCTTTTTCTTCGGTTTGTCCACGGCCACGGGCGTGTTTTCTCGACACCCCGTTGTCGTAAACCAAGCACCGTGCATGACGGGGGGCGCCGGATCCACCGTCGGGTAATTGGCCGTCCGGAACATTTGGAGACGCGAAAACGGACTGCGCCTCAGAGCGCGTTAAATGACGGCGTGGATTTCAATTGAGGGGCCATCAAGTCCAAGTCCCGCCTGACCTACAAGCAGCAGCAGTAGCGGTGACGGAGGCGGCTTCCGTCGAGCTCAGTCCGCTCCACACCTTTACCTGAGCCCACGGCGCGTCCAGGCTGTGCGCAATGCGAGACGCCCTACTGTCAGCACCGAGCAGGCTAAAAATAAAGAGAGGGACAGAGTGAGTGAGAGGGAGAGAGAGAGAGAGTATGTGTGTGTGTGTGTGTGTGTGTGTGTGTGTGGTGAATCGCGGAGACTACCTCTCCCTCCCGGTGCCGCACACTGCAGTCGGTTGTAGCTAATCCATGATTGCGCGCCTGTGATTGGCTGCGCCGTGCGCTCCTCTAATAGGCCGAGAGAAAACGTCTGCTAACACGAAAAACCCTCAAACGAAAACAAACTATGGCAAGACGATTTCTCCTCTAACGGTCCCTGCGTCACAACTCAAAACACAAGTCAAAATTCAGCTATTACCCGTAATACTAATGTTCTTGATGACTACAACGTTAACTCTAACTAGGAAGGATTGAATTCACGAATTGACAATATTAATCTTGCTCATAAAAATAAATCTTGACATTAACAATGCTAATTCTTACAGGTGAGAATTGAGGTCTTGCTATGAAATAAAAAGAAATTATTACTAAGAAGAATTGAATCCCGGATATCAACAATTGAAATTCCTTCTCGGATGAATTGAATTTGTGATATCAAAATTCTTACTCTTACTATTAAAAATAGAATTCACGATATCAACAATGTTACACCTTACTGTCAAGAATTGAATTCGTGACAAACAATTGAAATTCATACTGAGAGGAATTGAATTTTCGATATTATGATATAAGCAATTGAAATTCTTAACCTTACTTGTAAAGATTTGATTCTTGATATCAACAATCTGAATCCTTACTAGTGAGAATCGAGTTGTTAATTACAAAGATTTTAATTATTACTAGGAAGAATTGAATTTGTGATCTCAACAATTTAAATTCTTAATCTTACTGTTAAAAGTAGAATTCTTAATATCAACAATGTTAATCCCCATCTTTGTGTCCAGTAAATGAGTTACTGGTTTATATCTGTCCTTTGCTAACTGTGTAACTTTCAGCTACTGAATATTTGCAAGCTAATCCATTCATTGATTTCAGTTAGAGAATCAAACAAACACACATGGAGAGGTCAGTTTTGCACTGGTGAAGCCTGAAATTCCCTTTGCTGACTCAAAGCTCAGATCACCTCTGTCACAGAGACACAAAACAATTAGACCAGTTGATGACAAAATGAAAATCACAACAGGAATCAGCCCGAAGTCCACAAAAGACATCGTAAGAAATATAAAGATTTTAAAAAAGGACAACTTTCTATGAATTTCCATGAATGCGATGAGTCCCATTGAAGTTAAAGTCTTGTCTTTCTTGTTGCCGTGTTTATTATAAGCCTATTATTGGACTCATCCCTGGTGTGTCTAGGATGTTTTTCACGGTCTTAGAGAGGTTGATCTAAGTCAGGACAGTGTGGTTTCTAAATCCCATTTGTCTTTGTATATGATTTTGAATACACAAGTTAACTCTCGCCAAAGCAATTCTTTGCTTTAGAGAACTGCCTCGACCTCTTATGCGCAATTTCACAGTTTGACTCACGACAACATCAATAACCCAGGAAATATGAAAAATAAGAATGAAGCGGACATCAAATCTGGGTTAAACACACACGGAGCGGAATTATTTCAGTGCAGTGTGGGAGTTTATTCTCAGCCAGCCTTAACTGAAATAACACCTGACAGGAGAATGAATAACAGGAGATTTTCAAATGTCTCTTGTTGGGAGTGTGTGTGTTGGGCAACAGCTAATGATCGCAACAAATACAACTAACTCTCATCATCAGTTTATCAGTTGAGTCACACACACTCAGAGGCTAATGAAACGCCTTTAAAAAGCTTATTTTCAGAGTCAGAGTTCATTTACAATTTGATGAAATGGCAAAAAGCAGCAAACTTTAATTTGAAAACTTTAGCCCTGCAAATATTAATATTTCTACATGGAAATGCCTGAGATGATGAATCAATTATTAAAAGTGTTTTCAATTAAAATATCCTTATAATTATGCACTAGACTTTGGGTGTCAGCAGTTAAATAAAACATATTGGCTTCACTGCTGACATTTGAAAACTCTTGACTGATCAAACTCAGCCTGCAGTTTCACGTGACTGTCAAAAATTTGTGTAAATTCCAATCAAATTCCAACTAAAATCTTTAACTATGTTCTATATCTATTGTCCCACGTGATTCTTGCCATAACCTGTGACCCCTAGCAATCAGCAAATTGATAAAATTCATGCAGATTTTTGTATTTTGGCTTTTGTTTTGAAAAGGTTTTCATGGAAGTGGCACTGAAGCTTTTAACAATTGCACAATTTTGAATTGATCAGCCTGTCACTACAAGTCTGCTGTTCCCACTCTGCCTGTCTCTGTCATTCTGTCATTCTCTCGCTGCATTATTATGTCTTCCTCCCTCTCAGCTGCGCACACACACACACACACACACACAAACAATACAAACAGTGTGACAGAGAATTAACAGGACAACAAAGGCTTGTCGTGCATTTTCCACTCTTTCATTCAACATTCTGTCAGGAGAATATTTTTTCTCACTTCAGTTAAATTACACAATGAAACACAAAACTCGAACACGATTGTTTACATTTCCTTCTTTAACTCTAATAACCACCTGTGAGTCCATCTTCAGAAACATAGCATCCGTCTTCTTTAATTCACCCAATTTCCCTGGCTATGAGTATATAATGAGTATATAAAATCTTATAAGGCTTTAAATAGGTCAACACAAACAGTGATCGAAACAATGTAGAAAATGTATGTTGAAAAATAAGGTTTGCTATAATGCATCTTATGATTTATTTTGAAATTATTAAAAAAGTATAAGATTCTTTCTGCCTTTTTCACACAATACACTAAGTTTACCACTAGTTTACCAATGTGAAGAGGCAGACTGAATTTATTAAAAATCATTTATGTAACTCTGAATTGTTTTAAATGTTATGTACATTTAACTGCTCGCATTATTAATTGGAATTGGCTCATCAGTAAAATTTTACATAATTTTATTGCCACATCAACTAAAAAGATTACTCATTTAAATTTCTTACTGAAATCTGATAACAACACAGAAGGTAATAACGCACAATACATATGCAGTTATGACATAATGAGAGCTCATTTGAACAGAAAACCTTTTAGATGTGTTTTGTTTGTCACACCGGTAGAGGTCGCTGTTTCATAAAGCTTAATGCAGTCTACAGTAATGTTTTACTGTGCTGCCATCTAGTGGGAGGAAAGTAAACCTACCAGTTATGATTGAAAACTGAAAATAAAAATCAAACAAATCAGTTCATTGTTCATTTGTTTATTTGGTAAATCCCGCATAAGCACATTAAAATTAATCCACTCACTCTCTCCTTTTTGCACTTTTAACTGCTAAATATCGCAAATGAATCAACCACAACTAGATTGAATTTTGTCTTAGGAAATACATTGTAAATACACTTCCCACACTTTTCCATTTTTTCTTTTATATGTTTTACTCTTACGCCAGTGGTGGGCATTTACTGAGAGCCACAATGGAAAAATTTGAACTATAATTTATATGTTAAATAAACCCATCGGAACTGACTCATTGAAAAAAAACTGATTGAGAAAACACAACGTAAATAAACATATATATAATAAGTTGTATGCTGACCACGACACGAATTGGCATTTAAGAAAGAGGCGAAACTCTGCTAAGAAATATGCACAAATAAATAAACAAATAAGCTCTCCCTTCGTCCAGCTTGTGCGTAACGACGTAACCGTGCGTAAAGTAGGTCGGACGTGGCTTCCATGTTCCATCCTCAGACGTCTCTCATGGCTGCGATGTTGTTCGCGAACTAAAATGATTTACTGTTAACGCCACCATGAGCAAGACGGTTCCGGATCACGGTGAGTCTTTTATCCGTCCGCATTCCGCATTTGCGCCCAGATAAACCCTCCCACTGAGAGGAGGTGTCGCTAAATGATCCAGCATTGCGCTCCGTGCTGTGTGTTTTCTGTTCGCAGCCTGTAACGGTGGAGTTTGGACATGTCTCCCCTCAGGTTCCCTTCCCCTGTCGTCTCTCCGGCTCGTTGTTCCTCCTCTGCAGCTTGTGTCTGCAGCTTTGTGGGGAATCGTAAAGCAGGGGGCTGTGATGTATTATGGTTTACTGGAGGAGTTCGTTTCCACGGTGCTGGATTCTGTGCCTGAGCTGCTCACGTACACGGAGAGGGTCCAGCTTGTGATGGGCCTCCGTGCACGGGTAAGAAACCAGCTACTAGTGTCTCATACCAACACACCAAATAACTGCCACCTTACATCTCATCCTCCTGACCTGGAACGCAGGTCAGGAGAAACAAGACTTTTCAAGGAATTTTCAATATTATTTCAGGCCAATAATGTAAAATTTGGCCCGTATTTCACCAAGTTTTTAAGCATGGAAACACTGAAAGTGGGTACGTTGCATCAACTGTTGTTGTTGTTATTACTACTATTATTATTGTTATTATGCCTATGTGATTGGTCCTTGATGTAATAAATGTGGTAATAAAGCCAACATGTGTCTTACTTTGTCTCTTGCTGTTTGTCAACAGGTGGTGCTTGAGTTGTGCCGCAGTGATGAATTTGTCAGTCCACAGACCGTCCAGCCTCATTTGACCAGAATAAATAACTACATTACCCAGCAGGATAAAGAGGTTCATTAAGTTAACTTAAGGTTCATTTATGTCTTAATATGCTGACTGACTGACTGACTTAAATGTTATTTGTCTTTTTTAAGCATTCCAGCTCTGAGGTTAAGACATCAGTGGCCAACTTCTTTAACCTTGTTCACATTCTTGTCCATGATCCATACCAAAGGGATGCTTTTTATCAGGTGGGTTTATGTCAGGATAACAAGTTTTTTGTATTGATTATGATTGATTTGTGTTGTATAATCATTCTGTACATTTTGTTGAATGTAACAGAGGTTTGTCTCTTTGTTTAGAAAGTTTTCCTTACAGTGTTTGGCCCCAAATATGACTCAGCCTTGCAGGCCCTAATGAGGAAGTTCCTCTTCAGTTTGCAGGAGCTGCTTCCTGTTCCAAACCTTGACCAGGTGGGTAGAGGCCAATCTGTGAAATATGATATTAATGGCTGAAATTTTCTGTAAATGCCATAGATTCAGTTGGATCATCAGATCATCAGCTTCAGGATTTGTTTAGACAGTTATGCTTCTTTCCCAGACTTCAGATTGGCTCGGTCTCACTCCCTCCATCTTGAAAGAGTGTGTGGAGTTCATGAATCAACCCGAACCACTCAACAAACTTATTCAGCATCACAAACATCATGGGCCAGACGTTCAACAAGGTTGGAATCTCTGTATTTGTGTAAATTTAATATTCATTTTTCTTCAGTTTGCGATACTGTCATTTAATTATGCTTGTCTCTTTTCTAGCTCCGTCATCGCAGAGCGATGACTGCATTCTTTCCTGTCTGTCCTATCACTTACAGAGGGAGGACAACAACAGAGAAGTCTTCTTGGTCAAGCCTGCGTCCACGTGTGTCCAGGAAGATTGGGTTATTTCACTGAGCAGTGCGTGCAAAAAAGAGGAAGAAGATAGTTTTGAGGAGATAAATACAGAAGTGACACAAGTGACAAGGATAGAAGAAAATGGAGATGAGCACGTTGACGATCTGACTGAAGACCACGTAGCTTCTGTTGAAGTAATGCTGCCTCTCGATGATGACAGTGTGTCTGAAGATGACAGGGATGAAACATGGTGTCGCCGTTTGCAAACTGGTAACAGAACGTCCACTAAAAGCTTCAAATGTGATGAATGTGGCCAAAGTTTTGCCTCCTCAAGAAGACTGAAGGTGCACAAGGTGTCTGGAAATGGATGCTCGACTAAGAGACAGAGTAAGAAGCAAAGACGGTCGGACACAAACGATTCTCGGAACCAGAGAAATGTGCATTCTAACACAAAGGCTGATAATAAGACTGATGAGTCTGAGAGGAATGAAATGGAGGTTGGACCACTGCTGAGTCGTGCTGAGTCAAACCTGTCAGCCATTGAGGGCCTTAATGAGAACCAAAGTCTGGTCTGTCATGCTTGTCACAAAATCTTTACTTACCCACAGAGATATTACAAACACCAGAAGATTTGTGTGTTCAGTCGTCAAAGAAAGAGGCAGAGAGATCCACAGTGTTCCACAAGTTTGTCCGATGACTCCCAACCAAGGCCTGTTGATCCTGAAGAGTCCTTTTCTGTTGTACCTCAGGAATCACTGTCGTCCGACTCATCAGAAGAGAAAACGT
>OMNV01024198.1:0-18767 GCA_900303265.1 Brotula barbata
CTGAATGGAGCCGAGCTTTGGTTACAGCTCTGGGGGAGAACAATGCTGTCGTAGCTGCTGCTCTGACATAATCCTCCTATTAAAGCCCCGAGACACCGATAAAACTCGGCAACAAAAGTTTCTCCTCCGCACACACACACACACGCACAAACTCCACTTTGATGAGGCGTAAAGGTCAGGATGTTGTTGTCGATCTGCTCCTCTTTGACACAAACGGCCCGGCAGACAACAGCTGCATTCAGAGGCTGAGGGCTCCGGGGCTCCCGGTCCGGGACGGATTCGGGCCTCGGTGTTCAGCTTTTCACATCAGGAAGGAGGGAGAGCAGGGATTGACTCTGACCTTTGACCTGAGACTAACACGAGAGTTAGTCAGGATCAGAGTCGGATTTATTGGACAGGTAGCAAATAGAAGGAAGTCCGTGAGGTCCAGGTGTGGAAGAGATAACACATCCACATCAGCACCATAAAAGGTGACGTGTATCTACAGACACACACACACACACACACACACATACACGGACACAGTGCATAACGTGCATCCAGACCTTGCACCAATGCCTTGGTCCAGGGCACTGGCAGGAGCGATTATCCTAACACACACGGAGGGAAACGCACACACACACACACATGGGGGGAATGTAGAAACAGAGCTAACCATAAAAAACACACCGTACACACACACACACGGCTCACCTAGACACCCTGGTGGTCAGCCTGTAGACCAGAAACGTCTTCAGCACTCGGAGCCACTCGGTCAGTGATAATGACACAGATGATTGACAGATTTATGTGGTGTATGTCGTTACATCGATCGGTGTCACCAACGGATCCGTTCCATCTCATCCTTTCAGTCCACGAACGTCCCAAACAGCCTCCGTGTAGAAGAATCGTCTTTTCTATTAGTACAAACATATAGAATTGGGAACTTGTTCCACCTTTTGGACCTCTTTAGATCAAATACCAGGCTCAGGGCACGGCTAATGTGAGGAGGAGGATGAAGAGTGTGGTTTCGGTGCTGGTAGCACCCGGCTGTCGTTTGTGGTCGGCGCCGGTTCATCCCAGCTGAACGCTCCGTTTGTTTCTGTCCCACAGAGAGAGGCCAAATCGGCTGCAGGGAGCTGAGATCCACCAAGTACATCTCCGACGGCCACTGCACCAGCATCAACCCCATCAAGGAGCTGGTGTGCGCCGGCGAGTGCCTTCCGGCTCAGATGCTCCAGAACTGGATCGGCAGCGGCTACGGCAGAAAGTTCTGGAGCCGACGGAGCAGCCAGGACTGGCGCTGCGTCACGGACAAGACCCGCACCCAGCGCATCCAGCTGCAGTGCCAGGACGGCAGCGCCCGCACGTACAAAATCACGGTGGTCACCTCCTGCAAGTGCAAGAGGTACACGAGGGAACACAACGAGTCGGGCAGCAAGTCCGAGGGGCCGGCGCTGACCCCTCCGCAGCTACTGCACAAACACAAGCCCAAGGGCAAGAGGAGGCTCGGGAAGAACCGGCTCAACGAGAACTGGCACGGCACCGAACCCTGAGGAGAACCGCGCGGGACTCTTATCGCCGTGACAACATCTAGAACGCGCAGTTGTGGATTATCTCTCAATGGGACCGGGATTAGACTGAGACGAAGCGGGTTGGAGCACGCGGAGGACTTCCCTTGACCTTGAATCCCTGTGGTTAAAGATAATGTGAATAAAGCCGAGGTGTACGGTCTGCAGAACCTTCTGGAGCCGGCCCACATTGTCCCAGATGTAGCCACGTGCATGCATTCCTATATTCATTTCATGGAAATCGTCGCCACCTGTATAGGCGCCCAACACCAGTAAACCACACCAAACTGAACGTCTCCAAAAGATCACCTGTAAATACTTGTACATATATCAAATTCTTACATGCCTTTCGAAGTATGGCCATGTGTATAATATTTTACTGTGTAAGATTTATGATGTAATATATTTTCTGTGGCAGCGTACGATACGTTTTGTTGTTTTTGACTCAGCGGTGGCTTCAGATTCGCACCTGGAATCTTTGTCATCGATGATAACATTCTATGAAATAAACATCACTTTTTAATCACAGGCATTGTTCTCATTGACTATGCAACTTTAACACTAAATGTTCAAATGTAATGATACATTTTCACATGATTTCATTTTTGTCATTTCTGTGAGTTTGTTACCTCCTTACTAGAGATGTAACCTCACTCGTTTGTGCAAAGTGAGATTTCATGACCTCACGCGAGAACCACGAGAAGCTGCGAGTCTTTTACCCAAAACGCGTCAAGTTACAATCAACCCAATGATTTTACCGGAAGTAATGTTTAAGCTTCAAAGTAAGATGGTATTTATTTACAAGACACAAATTTCTATTTTATAGTATTTTTAGTGGTATTATGTCCAAACAAGCCTAGGCTACTGCTCATTTGATCATAAGGACCGCATTGAAAAGCAAACATTTTGCAAAACATTTTAAAAAATAGGGTGAAATATTTGCAATTTTAAATCCAGGACTATCAAATGGTTTATTTTTCATAACTTAACGTAAGAACATAGCAGTCATAAGCATTTATGTCTCATTTACAGTAATTTTAGTTGACATTATTTTATCTTAGAAGAGAGAGATTTACTCTGCACTTAAAAGTATGCAGACAATAATCAACCAATAATCAAAGAGTCACATATAAATATAAAGAAACATAAGGGGATTACATTGTTTCAAGAGATGAGACTCTTGACGACCTTTCAAAAATATACGGTACATTTGTTTGCCCCAAAGGAGAGTTTTATTTTGAAACTTCATAGGAAATCGTATACTTAATTAGTGTGACTTCATGATATTTTCCCTAAATCGCCATCCACGTTGTTGGTACGCTCAAACCCCGCCCCTAAATCCCGGTAGCCGGTGAGTTGTGGTCGGAGAGTTTCGGTCCTGAGCCGCCGTGACTCCACGTCCACCGGCTGATGGAAATCAGCATCACGGCGCAGGGGGACACCTGCGATCCGCACAGGCCCGCTCATCCTGGGCTTTTCCCAGCACGCGAGGCCGGGATGAGGGACCACAAGTCGGCGGAACGCAGTGTGGACTTCCCGGTGTCCGTGGTGCTTCCCGCCGCTGGCACCGGAGAGAGAACCGGGCTGCAGACGCCGAAACAGTTCTGCACGTTTCTCGGTAGACCGCTCATAAGCTACACAATCCAGGCATTCGAGAGGTACGGAAAGGATTAAGATGGAGATAAAAATGTTTCTTTACGTCCCATGTAGTGAGACAAAAATGACGGAGCATAAGATTAGTAGCAGCTACATTTATCGAGAAAAAAAAAAAGATATTTATTCACAGATACTGAGTATTTCCATTTATATTACACTTTATTACAACGGTAACTTCATTTGTTCACTCTAATCACCTCCTCTGCCACTAAGACACATTTCACTTTAAATGCAAATTATGGAACAAACTCGAATATCAGTCAAACTAGCTTATTTATAAATATTAAAAGTATAAAAGTGTCACAAATCATATGCTGCATCATTAGACTGGGGCATTTTTCACTAAATGACAAGTATTGAAAATATTATATTAGTATTGTAATGAAAGTATTGACAAAGCACGTACTAAAACCATGTACTTAAAGTAGTTGTAGTAGTGTACTGTACTGTAATGTACTGTAGTTCCTGATCATATTCTTCTTCTCCATTCTACGACGGCCATGGAAAGAGCGAAGCGTTCATACAGTCACACGTGGAAAAGTCGTGGAATTTAGGAAATGTCCATGCCTGGAAAAAAGAAATGAAAGGAAAATAGGCAGTAATTTACATGTCACAACATGTGTCACCATAGTAATATAATCCAAAGTTCATCAGTCGGATACATTATGACAGAAAATGTAAAAGTGTTGTTTGTTGGACGTACAAAGAAGAAAGTGCTTTCATTTAGCAAAAAGTCACAGCAAATATCCACGTTAAACAAGCTTACAGGTTAACTATGACAGTCAGGTTGCCTCTTTGTGCACACCTCGAACCCAAACGATGATACTACAAACCAAACTATGACGTGTGTCATTTATGTTTCGTTAGGTTTACATTTTGCCCGCATTATTCAGACATAGTCGTGGTACCGCAGTTAATCGTACACCTGGTAGAAACAGGTCAAAATATCACTGTGGAAGTTTATTTTAAAGTCATGGGACATTCATGGCGTTTCGTAGGTCAGAATCTGGCAGCGTCGCGGTGTAATTTAATATTTCACGTACGGTAATGTGGCGAACAGACTCGTTAGTCGTCTTCACGATTGCCCTGTCGGAGTTCTCGCTTTACAAAGCAGAAGCTGCTGAACAGCTGTTGTGTGTTTTTACAGGGTGTCCTGGATCCAGAGCATCGTGGTCGTGGTTGCCAAAGAAAGCACGGACCTGATGACGGACATCATTCAGCGCTTCCAGCACAGGAAGATCCGGGTGGTGCCAGGCAGCTCTGCCCGTCACAGGTCCATACGTAACGGAGTCGTGGCGCTCAGCGAGGGGGAAGACGGGCAGACGGTGGACCGGCCGAAGGTGGTGATCATCCACGATGCCGTACGGCCTTTTGTGGAGGAGGACTTTCTGTACGAGATCGCCATGGCTGCTAAGGAACACGGGGTCAGTATAGTCAGAACTTAGCTTAAAGACTCAGGGATTTGGTGGGTTAGGAACTAATTTTGGGTATTAATTTAAACATAGACACTGGAGTTGACTAAGAGAAGAGAACTAAAGGCCAAAATTTACACCATGCAGACCCCAATGGAACCTCGTAGGCACAGTATGTGAATACAAAAAGCATAATTTGGCCTTCAGAATGTGAGAGTGTTCAGTACTCAACAGTTCTTCATACGTGGCGCTATGGTCTCATTTTGGTTTGTATTCAAAAAAGCCCGGCGTTGCAATGCCGATGCCCTGATCGGGAGTCGACTCTTAAGCGATTTCATTGAATCTGTTGTGTGCAGACATGAGAAAACATCTTCAGTCGCATGTCCTCACGTGAAACTGTTTTTCTCTTGCTTGCTCGATTTTGGAACCTACTCTCTTGACGGATCACCCACGTGTACCAAGGTATGTCAGTAATTTGATGTACGCGCAGTTTGAGTTAAATTTGAACGTGGCTGCTAGTTTGATTTCCGCCGATAAATGCCGACCACACTGGTAATACTGCTGGTTGATTGCTAGGTGGCGCAGTTCGGACACTTTAGACTTGTTTTTGCCAGATCCAGATGGTAGCTTTTAATAGCGTCTTCAAGGGCGTTAGCCACGTATGCGGTGTGATTTTTGGAGGGAATCGCTCATTGGACGGCATTTTGAGTTTCCTCTCCTTGGTAATGAATTGGCCTTTGATGGGCGTATATGGCATCGTATCGCCTCTTGACCACATTTGTGTCGTGACTAAAAAGTGCCAACTTCGCGAATGTAGTCCTGTACCCATTTTTTGACCTGACTGTAGGTTTTGGGGATGGCCCTTCCTGCTACGTAGGTCCAAGCAGGTGGCTCGTAACGATTTAAAAACATTTTTATAAGAGATGCCCACACTTGTTCACTCCCCAGATGTGGCACCTTGGCTCGGCGTTACTTTGAGCGGAAAGCTGGCCGAGGGATTCAGTCCGTGTCCTGCTGGTTGGCAGGGGGGCTCGAAGTGGGGTGAGTCTCCCCTACGTTGCCTCACCTGGGAAAGTCTCCCGTTTTCTGCACCTCCCCTCGGGAATAGGTACTAAAGGACCGCAAGAGCTCGGAGACAGAAGGGGGAAAGTTCTCTCCGTCTAACCTTCAAATGTTAAAAATCTGTACCAATTGAACCAATTGAACCTATTTCACGAAAATTACACCTCAAATCACAGTCAGTTTACTTTGGATTCACCATGCTCACCATACGGTCCAGTTCTGAGAACAGTAATCCAGAGAGAGATCACTATCCCCCTACAAACAAAAAAACCAGGCAGAAATGCCAGCATGGCCTCATGCTTGGACCGTGCAGCAGCCATACAAATGAAGTTATCTGATGCTGGGACTCTCTTTGTGTGCCTTTAACTGGTACCAACACCAGAGAACGTCCGTCAAAGCTCCGAGTGTAAACAAATCCATCTCGGTTAGGGCCTGGAATCAGACCTGCTCCTGGAGAGACCACAGTTCACCCAAAATTGACATGACTTTTGTTTGTTGATTCTGTGGATCATTTTTCATTGGGTAGTGTGAGCATAAACAATCCAAATGCTAAAATACAACAACAAAGTCAACTTTTCCACATGGGATGGGACCGGAGAGGACAAACAGTTCTTGTGGTCAGGCTCCAAGTGAACTGCAGCCCTGTTCCATCTTTTCTGTTTATCAGATTGACAGGTCCTTCACCCCCGGTGGTAGCGTTTATTTCATCAGTGATAGATGGAAAACATTTGGGCCGAAATCACGGCTGCTCCACCGAAGACACTTGAAGATTAATTTCATAATGATTCATGGTTTCACGAGCTGAGAGAAGACTTTGTTGAGCGCAGGTCACACAGGATGTGAAGAAAGCGAGAGCTTCCTGACACGGACCCAACATTTATGGAGTGTCTCTGAAGCCTGCGTGTGAGAGTGTGTGTGTGTGTGTGTTTTACGTGACAAACTCTCACAGCATGAGGTCTGGTCTTCATTACGTTGCCAGTGTTCTCGGCCATGACAGAATGGCTCTCTCCAGCGAAGAGCAGCAGATTAATTTTGATTTTAACAGCATGTGTAACACGCAGAACATATGTTTGCTTTCATTGCGTTTGCCCACACAGGCTGACTGTCTGTCTGTCTGCTGCTGGAGGACCGGGGAGGATTCTGTCTTCAGTTCTGCTATAACTCAATGAAAATATTACCTCAGAAATGTTGACTATTTTGTGTTTCCAAGGGAGGAAGTGTAACGCCAACGGCATGGATTTTTAATGGGAAAAGAAGTGCTGCCAATGTGCCAGTACGGCTTTTTAGAGTTGTTCCTGGTTCATGGTTACGGGTGTCAATATTTGGCCCCAGGGCACTTTGATCAGCGCTATTTTAGAAACGGTTCGATGCATCAGAAATCTGTCATTTCCACCATGATTCAGTTTTCTTTTTTATTATTTTGATACTTAACACGTTTTTAAAACTTAACCTCGTTTTATGCTGCTTCAAAGGATCTCAGAAGAACGTAAACGTCTACTGTTAGTATTTCAGAAAAACAGTAAGATCTTTTGTTAACCATTATGACTTGAAACAAACAACTGCTGGTCCTGGTCAGGAGTTATGTTGATTTCTCCTGCCGGAGCCCTTGACCAAGGCACTGAGCTGCAGTCTGGACCCAGGAGTTCAGCCCAGGCGGGTTGGTTACGATGGGTCTAACGCAAACGCAACCTGTGTGACAATGACAACAAATGTTTCTACTTCTTTGTCTCATAAGTATCATTGAGATGAGATTTCAGGAGCAATATTAAAAGTAAATATAAATAAATAAATATTAAATGCAAGAACTTTTATTTTTCCAGCCATGTGATCATTTTCTCAAGATCTTGAGAAAATGAAAAGTTTCCCACAGACAGGCAGATAGCGATCCAGAGCCAAGGCGTTATTGGAACGATCTATGCTTTGTTACATCCATCCATTTGTGAAACTCCTCTAACCCGGTCAGGGTTAGAGGAGTGGGCTCCTCTAACCCATCCAGTGGATGGTCCCAGTCTCTTTCGTGGGCTGCCCAGACACCAGGCCCGTGTCTGCGAACACCACTCCCAAAAACGCTCCTTTTTTGAGGTCTCAGCAAAGCAACTTTTCCTTTCTCATGAAAAAAAAGTTTCTTAAAATAGTCTTAACGATCACATTTTTATTGAATATGTCTTTGTTTGTTTTTTCAACAAGGCAGCGGGAGCCGTCCGACCTCTTGTTTCCACTGTGATAGCCACGACGTCGGAGGGCTACCTGGATCACTCTCTGGAGCGAGCCAAGTACAGAGCCAGCGAGATGCCTCAGGGATTCACATATGATGTCATCTACCAGGCTTATCAAAGGGTAGGGCCCCTTCTTTTACACGGCACTAATATATAAACAACCGTGCGGGCAGTGCTGACGGTGATAAAGACCATCGCCGAGGGTGTTCTCACGGCCTCATTACCAAATACGTAACGATGGACAAAGACAGCGATGACATAACAGCCTGTGTGCCATATGCTGAGTGGCTTACCAACTACCACTTACCAAAACAGTTGGCATAGCAACAAGCCATGCTTCATGTTGTGGGTTTAGTTTTTTTTTTTTCACTGAGAGAGGAAACATTGAGCAATGGTCACAATGGAGGTTTTTGTCTTGTGGTTTGATTCAAATGGCAGCTGTGATGCTCGAAAGATACGAGGAGAAAGTAGAAGACCAATGGGTGCGTGGAATGTCGTACTTACATGCACGCTCAATTATCGTACCACGAAAATGTAAGAGTTCTATATTGGCTGCATAATAGCAGTATGAAGGAGGTACGGCCATGCACAGGTGGCTTAGCAAAAATCAATTTATGGTCTTAATCCAAGGTCTTAAATGTATCAGATGTTACACCAGGGTTATAACCCACACGGGCATTATGGCTGTTGTATGGGTTGGGTTCATTCTAAGGTCTGGATGTAAATGTCCCCACAAACCAATACTTTGTGTCCGAACGACCAATCAAGTCAAATACATTTGTTTATCCAAATATCACATCCAAAGTCTCAACGGCCGACATAACAACAACAGAACCAAGAAAAACAAGGATTCGTGTTTCTTGCTTTTGTTTTGTCGAGTGCTGCCGTTAGAGGTTCACTGCAACACATATTTCTTCTCTACGTTGCATTTCCTACGATACAGTGTTTTGTGGTAAGCCTCAAAACTCCCAAAAATATTCTCCTTAAATTGTTCATGGTGAGCCGCGTGTCATCAAAAACGTGAATGGAAAAACCGGGCATGGCAAGGGAAACCAGTACAATCATGCACTTTGTAAACGTGAAGTGTAAAATGTTTCAGGAAAGATTTACCATTTGGGTTTTTGCCTTCCTTTGGTCTTTGTTATCTTCGGACTAATCTTAAACTTGAGTGCTGCAGACGTGCTGCTCAGTCTTGGTATCAAATAAATGTGATAAAATGTCTCTCAAATGATATGAAATGACAGTCGGGATGAGATTTTTGACGTAGAATTAATGCCACGTAGATAACAAAGGCCTTCGTGGTTCTCATTCGTCACGACAGGCTTTTACAGCGCTCCATTGTTGGGCAGATGTGCCAGGACCTGCAGGGTCTCGGTTGGAAGAGTTTGCGGTGTGGGTGCTATCATTTTCACGTCACCTCGATTATGTCTGGGGAAGAAATGATGCATTCATATATTCTGCCACATTGCCGCAGATTCGTCTGTGGAACGAAAGTGAACAAAGCCTTAGTTGGAAAGAATGATGAGAGCACTGCAACTGCATGGGACATTTAGGAGGATTTCGATTAATATCCTCAGCAGTAGTGTTTAATATGTATACCTGAAGAAAGGAAAGAATTATCCGCTGATGTAAGCAACAAATGTGTTGATTCTTAAGTGAAAGCAGAGGCTCATTGGTAAGACTTGGCCAGCTAATCCGAGCCTCTTTAATATGAAACCCGAGTTGCTGAAAACGACCAAATTTGTTTTTCAGGCACTTTGAGTGTGCTATTTCAACCTTGACTCCATTTGATGGTTCTTCCGATTGCTGTGTTTTTGAAGGAAACATCAAACTTTGGGCCAAGGGCTGAAGCATGCCTCCAACTGGAACCCAATTTGTCTGCAGTTATTTTTATTCCTGGCATCGTACAAATCTTCAGATTACTTGGAACCCTGTGGCCGTTTTCAGAAAATGAGCTCACGGCTTTCGTGCAGATTCAAAGCTGGTCACGCTGCGAAAATGAAGACGAATTAGCGAGGTCACGATGGTTAACGATGGAGTGAGAAGGAGGAGGTCGGGTTGTTGATTGAGCGTGAGTACAACCTCGCTCCTCTTCAAAAGAAGGGAAAGTGTAAGGTGTCTGTCAGGTTAGCACTGTAGGACATGTCCATGAAAAATCTTTGAGTGCTGCAAGCCCGCATCTTGACATCCATTGAGAGCGGGAGAACTTAGGGCCCAAAAGACAAAGAAGGAGACACTTTATACAGGTCTCCGTGGAGGCTTTTGTACCGGGAGAAAATGCTAGAGGTTAAATTACCACGAGACTGAGAGCATATTTCTGCTGTAATTTCTCTCTTTAGTACCAGGGTCCCTGAGAAAAAAAAGAAGAAAAAGACCCCTCTCTTTTAGAGGCTGATAAAATATTACCCAAGAAAAATCTCAGGTAGCACGCTTTGTCTTTGTAGTCCTGAACGTATAGTAAACCATATGAGGTCATCATCTTGTTCTTAACTGATCCGCAGCAACATTCCCACAGCTGAGTCAAAACAAAATCCCTCAGGAAACTCTGTTTGCTGCTGACAGTGCAGGATGATAACGGGCAGAACTTCATCCTAGAACGCGAGCGAGTTAATGTGCGTTCTTTCTTTAGGAACGTACAAAACTATACACAGTATGGAAACAACAAGGCACTCAACATCTGATGCAACATAAATCCGTCTCCGGTTGAACTTGGACGTCCCTTTTACACGTTTCCACCACACCACAGTCTGTAGGATTTCACCTGCTGTCTTCAATCCAGCGTCCTTCGATGTATCCAGGAGTAACGGGAAAGAAAGACGATTTTCCTTCCCGTCTCGCCTTTTCTATTTGTAGCCACAACCTTCTCCTTTCCTCCCGGTCCTCTCGTGGTAACACTTCAGGAAAGTGAATCCCTTCATCCTTGCTGATCGTAGAGTATTTGGTTTGTTGCCAGATCTCTTCCTTATTCCCTCTTGAGGTGAATAGAGTGATGATTCCTGACTTCATTGTCCATCTTTTTTCCAATGGACGACATCATCTACTTCTTCCAACTTTGGCTCCATACCTGGAACGATCTTGCCCAGCGTTTGAATGACGGGCACTCAGATGTCTGAATCTTTTTTTCTCCTTCCAGGCCTTCGATCCGGAGACATCGCCTCATTCGGTATCTTTCTTATTCTTTAACTCTCCGTCAGGTCATTGATCTCTTTGTTTTGTTTCTCCAGGTTCTTAACTTTCTTTTTGCATTCTTTCACCTCCGTGTTAAACTGCACCATCTTCGCTAAGCTAGCAATCACGGAGCTGTTGTGCTTTGTCTGCGTGCTTAAGGAGGCCAGCCGCGTAGCCACTCTTTCTTAGTGTCCCCTTCATTACGGTCTTGTTAGACACTTCAGCTTCAGCTTCTTTTCCACGGGCTGCTTACATGGCGTTAATGGCGTGGAGTCATATCCACATTCCCTCTCGCTTAGCAGAGTTGCGTCCTTTAGGCACGCTCCTCTCCGTTTTCTCTTTTTCCAACGTTAGATGAAGTTTTCTGACCTTTGCCGATCAGTTTTTAGTTTGGCAGGTTTAACCCGCAACTTCCAACTAAATTAGGGACACGTTTGGACTGCTCAGCCGGCCATGTTGCTGGCTGAGCGAGTTAATGTAAATACCTACTCTCGCTTTCTTTACACCTGTAATGAAAACCAAACCAATAATACCCAGAGCCTTTCCATGCTGATGTGGCGATAATAACGACCCAAAACAGACGTAAGACTTCATCAAAGTTCTGCTCAGCTTGTGGAAAAGCGCACCAAACCCAAAAAAAAATTTGAAACGTGCCGACAACGTTCAACGGGCATCCGTCGCTGCCGCTTCATAAGATCGATGAGATGATCTTCAATTGTCCCACAATGAGGAAATTTGCACCTGGCTGAAGCTAAACTCCCAATGAAATCATCTAGAGCCACGTTTTGGCTGTTGACTCATTCCTGTGTTGTAAATTATAATTTGCATCTTTGTATTTATTTACTAAGAAAACACAGCGATCTGCACCTCATTAGGCGGAACCCACATTTGGCCCGGCGTGCAGCTCTGGCACGCTTCCCGCTCGCACCAGGTGTCGGCAGATCTGCAGCTGTGCATACTGATCTGTAACATGTCATGTTCAGCGTTGTTTTTTAAAGTCGATAAAATTTTAAGGGCCGCATGTGTGACTTTTTTCTCTTTCCTAACATGAAGAGCCATGCACATCCATCCTAATAACTCTCGACCCAAAGTGACTTCTCAACTGTTAAAAGAGCAAAGGAAGTTCAACAGCCTGTTTTTTGATCTGTTTATATTATTTAATTAATGGGGTTTATGAAGGTGATTAAGTTTTTAAACAGTCCCAACAATCATGATTTTCTGGAAACCTTCATTACCCCTCCTGCTGTCAAAGAATACATTGGTGTGGGATGTGCTGACTTTGACGGATTCAGAGGCCGCACCACAGACCTTTGAATATGTCAGGATGTGTTCTTCCAAGTCTCTCTGTGTAGTAACTAACAGCAAGAGTAACTAAATGGAACAGTCTTGGCCTTAGAGTCGTAGTCTGTTCGGAGGCTCCATCTAAGTGAAACAATCTCAGTTATCACCGCTCTTGGGAAATCCCGTTGGAAAACGTACATCTCACATCCCGATGAAACCAAAGTTGCAATTCTTGAGTCTTAATACGAATGATAAGTGTTACAGAGCCAAGAGTACATCAGCTAAGGAGACCCGATCTGAAGTATCTGCCAAAAAACGGAGGCGATGGCAGCGTCCCTTCGTGATCCCGCTTCTCTTCGCCGCAAACAGCAGCTCGGCTCACGAAACTCCGAAGGAACTTGGACGTGGCTGAAGAATTTTATCTTTGAAAAACACGATACGACACATTCCTCCACCGTGGAATAACCTCACAACCCGGACCTCCGTTCCTCAGAGAGTGCACAGCAGGTCACGGTGCAGTTTGACGGAGCTCGACCGCTTCTGAAAATAATGTCAGATAATTTCTAATCTTCTGCAGGTGTACTAAGTTGCAGTGGCAACGATGGACATTCCAAACGTGCTTAACTCTGGTCACAAGAGCCCCTCAGCTTATTCCCACTGTGGTCCTCTGTTGAACCGCGGGAGGAATAAAATGAAGGCAGAAATATAATAAACTGTATTTTAATCGCTAAAATAACTCGATCAGTCCACCTGTGCTGTTGGTTGTGGTCAAAAGTTTAAGAAACCCCAAACTTTAAACCCCTCTTGGTCTGTTTTACAATGTTTTTCCTCCATTTGTCATTAGGAAAGTAAGTAAAGTTATTGAACACGTCAGTCACAAAGTCCCTTATACTTAATTAAGTAAATAGTTTGAAACAAAAGATGAAACAAAGTGCCAGGTTGGTCCTTGAAGGCCTCATGACCGCTCCTTAACACCGGCCCTCAGTGCAGACTTTACATTTTGAATCCCGGTCCTGGTCCGGCTCCACGCTAAGCAGCGTTCTCAGTGTATTGTTTCAGATTATGAGCTGCGATAAACATCGTATTTTTGACCTCAAACCACATTTGAATGGACGTTTATGTAACCCGCTGTCCAGCCTGATGGCAATGAACTTGAAAAAAAATTGGAAAAAGGGTTTTGACATCCACTCGGTAGATTTGGTAAGTGCACATATGTAACGTGACCCTGACAACAGACTGCGCCATGGTTACGGCGAGTGTGATGGAAATACATTGTTGTCCACAATTGTCAACAGCCACTCATGCGTTGTGTGTTCTCTTCAGTGCAGTGAGTCAGACCTCCAGTTTGGCACCGAGTGCCTCCATCTGGCTCTGCAGTACTGTGGCACCAATGCCAAGCTCATCGAGGGTCCGCCAACTCTGTGGAAGGTGAGCGCGCCAGGGGCCCGCTTCGGGTTGGGTACGGCAGATCTGGTGACATTTTGCTCGCGCAGCTGTACGACCGCCGCTGATTTATCATACGGGCACAAAGAAAGCTCGCAAATCCAAAGTGATGAGCGCTGGCAAAAGAGGAAACGTTGACGCATTTAATGTGACATTTAGAATTGGACATGGGATATTAGATGAAATGAAAATGCACAACACTGGGCAATGTATAAGATGGTGCTTAAGGAGTGACGTGGTGATTCTTTTGTCCTCTAGGTAACCTACAAGAGAGACTTGGCTGCTGCAGAGTCCATCGTCAAAGGTTTGTTATCTTCATTATATACTTTTGACGTTGGGCTTGCTCTGAATGCCCTTTAAAGGATCTGACTATTTGCTGGTTTTCTCCCGTCAGTTGGATTGTTCAATGCTTGTCAGTGAAATTTTCAAATTGCCCAGTTTTTTCCAAAACCCTGAAGTTATAACCAGGGCTTCCCACTCAGAGGGCCAGTGTGCTCTGTTTACCTTTTCTTGACACAGTAAAGATGAGCTACGATAGGCTAGGACACCCAACAGTCGGACGGGGATGGTAGCCAATCACATGCCGTTCCTCATAAAGACAAATTGCTATAGGCTAGCAGTCATACGATTCAGTTTTTGGCGAATGTGGCCAATCACATTCTGTTTCCAACAGTCAGTCTTGCCTGCCCCGGAGGTAGACGGAGAGAAAAGTGAGGGACTTTATCTCCACTTTGGTGGCTGCTGCGTGAACTAAACCACGATCTGCAATATTCAGAGAGTCAGAAAAGGTTTTAATGGCACAATCAAACAACATTATTATTAATTTTGCATGTCAAGAACAAATATTTGAGTACAGCAGGGGCCAGTGCCAGTTTGCCTTCACATCACCCTGCTGTGTGCTTCAACAACAGAGCGCCTTTTTTCACCTTGCTGCCTCTGTATTCAATCGTGGAGTCTATAATAACATGAAAGGCTAAAGGCCGACGCTCTTCTCAAACAGGCTAAATGGTTGGAATATTTACAGGATTTGTTTCTTTTTGTGCAGCGGTGTAGAGTTAGAACTGAATAGACTACATTGAACCAAAATAGTCCCTCATTGTACCCAGAGGAAGGAATTCTTTGTAGCATTGTTCCGGTCGGTTAGAATAGGCAGGGTGTATGCGGTCTACTACAGCAAGCAAGTCGGGACAAGGTCGACTCTCACAATCAGGGAAATGGAAATAAACACGGCCCCGCGTTTCACCCCAGCTAGCACCTGGACCAACAATCACCTGTTTGATGATGACATAAGTTGCACTGCGATTGTGCCCAGACTCTGCGATGTGATGGGACGTGAATGAATTCATTGTGTGTTTTTTTGGAAAAGACGTGGAAAAAGTTCTCACGTCTGTCAGTAAGAGAAACTGTCGACTTCTGTGCGTTTCAGTTTGGCTCACGCGTGCTTACACATCGCGCCTGTGTGTGCGTGTGTTCACATCCTGTCGAGAAGTGTGCGTGTTTTCAAACACTTAGGACTTCATTTTACAATAAGTGGCTTTCGAGGGCTCCGTCTGGCAGCCGTGTCTGAGTCAGGGCCTGGTCAGTTATGTCACAGCTCAGGCTCCTGAGGCCAAACACGAGTCAACACCAGGTGAAGATTCATCTGCAGCACCAATATTTTCCTTGGCGTTCTTTTTATCATGGGTGTTATGATTCACGGTGAAGTCCTGTCACAGGTCAATTATTTGACTGACGTCTTGTGCTGATGTTTTTGTTTTTTTCTCTTTTATGGACACTTTTCGATGTTACATAACTTTACCCTCACCTGCTTTTTGGAGGATGCACCACAAGATGATATTTTGATTTTGGCACTCGTGGCCCCGTTCCGATGATTGATAGCAAGTATTTTTTTTTGATTGTTTTGCACATTTTTTTTGTGAGTTTTTGTCTGTCTTATGAGGTTTAAATGTGTTCCTCTGATCTGTAGTAACAATTCAGAATTATAATTATGAAGCATTTTCAATATGTTTCAGTGTTTTTCAGGGACCAACGACCACTGAACACGCAGTCCAAAAAATTCACAGGATTCTTGTTTTCCGATTCTGGTGGAATGGGATGTGTGTGGGGCTGTTAAGGTCCGGGTCGGTGCGTTTGATCTCCAGGCTCTCGAGGACCAAAACAAGGTCAAATATAGAATTTTTCAGTTCTGTTATGTTTTTGTGCGTCTTACGTGTTTGCCATCAGATTAAAGTGTAAAATTCCTCTAGGATTACTCGGTCCCTCCGGGAATTATCAGTGATTGTTGCGATCAAAAATGTTAGATTTCTCAAATACTGAGATGTAATCGAAGGCGTTTTAAGGGATTTATTTATTTATTTTGCTGTAAAATCGTGGGAGTTGGCGAAAATTGCAAGTTCACTTTTATGTAAAACTGTTTCCAAATGTTTTACACAGTCTTTGACAGTTCTTTTTCTTGGCAAATAAGAGGGCTTTACTTTCTCCATCGTGTGATTTCCCTCACATATGGCGTTATTTTCACTTGAATGTGCGACGCTATGACGTGTCATGTTGGTTTTGACTTGATTGACACACGGAAGTGCAGCGATTGGTGTTTGTGGGAAATGTAGTCTGGTGAGGAGGGAGGCTAGAATCGGAATCAGCACCTCTAGTTGTATGCAGCGAAGATGTCGTTTCAGAGAACGCATTTATTCACAAAATGGATCACTGGGCAATGTTATTGAAGAAAATACTCCTGTGAGACGTAATTATCATCACTTTATGATGTGAGCGTCGGACTCAGCCGTTCTTCGTCATGCACGGCTCGTGATTACTGCGCTACATTTGGAAGTTTTCACAGGGAC
Organism: Brotula barbata; assembly: GCA_900303265.1. Lineage (NCBI taxonomy): Eukaryota > Metazoa > Chordata > Actinopteri > Ophidiiformes > Ophidiidae > Brotula > Brotula barbata. The sequence continues at coordinate 16,629 of OMNV01024198.1, forward strand.
TTTGCAAAACCCTCGCAAATACTGCAGAGTTTGGGTTGATTTGTGTTTAATTTGGACGTTTAATGCAGAGAAAGCGCAGGAATTGTGGCAGAAGTTAGCCTGCTAGCTTGCTGTTGTGCTAAATGGTAAACAGGGATATTAGACACTTTGTTGCCTGTTTGTTATTATTCTGCACATTAAAGTAAACGTTTCCACATCCACCTCTTCTGATCCTCTTGTTTTGTACTTTGTGAGTGTTTCTAACCGATGCGCCATATGGTGATTTTGATGAATATCTTGATTTACGTCCCACGGTGTTTGTCCTTCTTTCAGAGACCTTATCTCGGTCTGCGTGTGTCACCACGGGAGGATCTGCCCAGGCCGTGGCGCTGGCTGAAGCTCTCCGGAAGGCTGCCGGAGCTCTCGATCTGGTACGAGCACGACGCTTACAGCTGAGATCGCGCCTCTCTGTCGATGATGTCAGAATCGCTGACGCTCCTCCAGAGGTCACCACGTGTATTTTCCTCAATCTACCTGTCACTCCGTACCGTTCGACTCCCTACAATCCTCTGCGCTCCACTTGGGTGGCCCAGACTTCCCGCCTGCGGTTAGACCTCTAATGGAGGCTGTCTGGGATAGCCACGCTCTGCTTCTCCTTGTTTTCTCCCTCTATCGCTAACTCCACCTCTCTCTCCCCTGCATGCAGGAGAGCAGATGGCAGTCATATTTCCCACCCCATGGGAATTACCTTGATTAATTGGGTGTTTAGTGATGAGTTCTTCCCTCCTCCTCCTCCTCCTCCTCCTCCTCCTCGTGCTGCCTCAGTCTGGTTGGGGTTGAGGAGATCCTAATTTCCCATGATGTTCCAGCACAGCTAATATCACTCCCTTTCACTCAGGATCTTTCTGAGGCAAAGCAAATTCCAGACTCGCCCAAAGCCGAAGCATTCAATTGGTTAACTTGTTCTTAATAGAGTTTCTTAATGCTGAAGGCTCAGACCAATCTGATCTGATAAGAGAGCAAACTATGTAGCAAACCTGACCGAGTCACTTGAACGACGAAGCCACCAGAGATTTGACAACGGTGGACCCCAAGGGGTTCAATCCTCCGGGAATTTGAAGGCTTGATTTTGTTATTTTGCATTGCTGTGAACTGGAAGTGGGTGAAAGACTTCTAAATCCATTCCTGCATCCAAAATAATCTTCAATAATAATCTGTACGGCAGCCAAAATACGCAAACTACAGCATCAAAAATTTGAACTGTGCAGGTTAAGGGAAGTTTGAAGCTTCAGTAGAGAATTTAAGTACAGACTAAATGTATGACGGTGTATTAGGGCCACTGTAGGTAAAAAAAAAAAATGAAAAATGAACAAAGGCAAATTCTCTGAGAGTGTAAAGTGGCAAATTTTGAGAAAATAACGTGGAAAAATGTGCCATTCACACACACACACACACACCCCACATATGGACGTGTGACTTTATACACGGGTCTGTGTGTGATCTCTGTGTGCATGTTTTAGTATGCTCGTGCTTTCAGGAGTGGACGTGTGAATGACTCCACATTTTTCCACGTTTTTTTTTTCTGCCTTTCCTTTGGTTTACGTATAGCCGCCCAAATACTCCGTCATATCACAGGAAAGTCAACTATCAAAATATTGATGAAGATTGTCCGGATTTTACCACTGCACGTCCCTTAGCCTTCGTTTATTCAACTGGTATGATACGTAATTTACAGTAATTTACAGTAATGTCAAGTTTAACAGATTAGATTATTATAGCTCAAAATACAAATGCGTATAAATGTATCATTCATAGAATTCCAACCTTTAAATCATCGTCCTGGTGTTGTTTTGCAGCTGACACGTCCTTACTGATCGTGATAAATGAGCGATAAGCTCGTGTTGACAGATTATAATATATAATATCTAATAATAATAGTTCCAGACCCGTGTGTTGTCTTACATGAGATTACGCAGGTGTTGGTGATATTGTGTCCACGTGCTGGTGTTGGAACATCCCCCCCCCCTCTGCCATCAAATATTATTCATTTTCAGATGAGACAAATCGCCCACACATGGCGTCATGTGTAGAAACGTGTTTCCTGACTATTCCCTGCTTGTAGTTTTGACACCGGAAAAGAGGAGGGTGGGATGAAGGGGG
>OMNV01024198.1:25709-36161 GCA_900303265.1 Brotula barbata
GACCGAGCCGGTGGCAATCACGGACCTGGCAGCCCAGCTCCGAAATATTCTCCTCTACGGCATCCAGCTTCATCAGTCGAAGGTAGGCGCCGTCTCCTCCGCTGTCCTCGCCGTTGTTTTCCTTGTATTTCCAACATGTTGCTAAAGTGAGATCAGAGTTTCTGTGGAATGCGCGTTCAAGAGAAGCCAAACAAAACAGAATGGGAAACGTCTAAAGTCGAGATTGCGCTTCAGGCGGCGTTGCTGTCTTTTATCACGTCGCTTTCATGTGTTGGCGTGTGCACGCGCACGAGCGGGTGTGTCCGCGTGTGCGTGTGAGAGTAAACATGTGCCCACTGGTGTGATTGAGAGGACAGGATGTCAACTTTTAACCTTCCTCCATTCGGGTTGTGCAGTGTTGTGTGAATTGAACGCAGGAGGATGAACAGGATGTAAAGGTGCTTCGGGTCTGAGGTGAACTTCAGTCACCGCACACGTTGGCTGGACCACCACGGTTACTACATTTAGAGCAACATAAAGGGCCTGTTTGGCCTCGCACATTAAAGTGATGACCTCATTTTTTTTTTTCTAAATCTCAATATTTAACGCTGATTTTATTTATTTATTTCTTTATTTCATCCTGTTTTTGTGGTAAAAATCATGGAACTGATTTTTGCTTTTCACACCGTGTATCGTGTCTGACCTGACATATCCGGGCTGCAGACAGTCCTCTGTCAGCGGCGTGTCATAAAGGCTGTTTGGGTACATTAATACATGAATACATAATTACCGTAGCAGAAAATGCAAGGAAAGACAGAAAAATGTGGACGTACATATGTTATTGACACCTTAAAAAAAGAAAGAGAAACTGTCATTCCTGAGGAGACATCAAGGTACGCAAGGAAGGCGAGCCGTGGTGAACGGGCGATCTCACACCACGACAGTACCAAAGATTAAGGACGCGCCGCTAACTTCATCAGGCTGATTCGTCGCTCCAACAGTTGCATTATAGGAGATGATGTTTGCTAGTCTGCTGCTATTACGTCTTCATAAGTGAGGAGAAAAACGAAGGATTATCGTACAGGTGTCCTTTGGCCGTGTTTCCGACCTGTGCTGACTGACGTCCCCCTATCTGCTCTATCTCGTCATTACTTTCCTTCCTCGTTCAGACCCGCCTCCCAACGGCCGTCAGGCACGTTGTTGTGAGTTTGGGCAGTGGAACCTTCATGTCCCCAAAACGTCCGTCACGTGTCCACTAGAGACAGCAGCAGCAGCCTCCTCCAGTCTTAAATAAAGGAATGAATGGAGATCTGGGGAAGACCACAGAATTTAGGTTTGATAAAATCTAACAAAGCTTATTGAGGCACAAAAGTAAAAATCCAGTTGAGGACGTACACATGGAAGAAACTCTGCCGTTTGGCAAATACGCTTGAGGCTTCGCGTAATCGGAGAATGAGACGAGTTCGCCCGTCAAGGACATACAGTCAGTGGACTACAGCGACGTGTCTGAATAATCTCATCATCTGGGTCTGTTACTCATGACGTGAACTGTGACTTATGAAGTTTATAAAAGTCGTAGTGCTTTAGTTGGGGTACAGTGGAAGTTCTGGCCGCGCGTCATGAGAACCTTGTGCCGGGCGGATGAGGTCGGGTCGCCGTGTGCGCGCCAGAGTCATCAGATTTGATGCAGATAATCTGAAATCCACAGGAGACTGCTGTGCAATTACAGGATTACACAAAGTGGAATTATCCATCGTTTGCAGCGAGAGATGTCAGAGGTCACGCTACCAAATCGCTCTCATTAAATTACAGCTTTTGGACCCGACGTGTGCGGCAAAACCCAACGTTGAATATTCATAGCAGCCCTGGCCGAAGTGTGACAGCCTTCATGATTTATGTCCACGACTGACTAACAGTGTGACAAATGAGGTTTCTTGGCAGCTTCATCGTTCCACAAATCAGCGGTACAGTCCAGTGCCCCAGGCAGCGTTTTGGACAGGTCTGCTTTAGAAACGTAAACGCTGATGTCGGCGTGAGCGAGGAGCCAAATCTTCGGCTGCGGTCACGGGTTGGGCAGCATCGTAAAACGACGCGGTTCCCATTGTGGATAGGGAGGCGTGCCGTACGCCACAAGTGCACACATGAGTTTGATTCTGCTATCGGATGTCAGAAATGACGGTCGTCCTCTGAGTTCTGGAGAGTTTTGCCGTTGATTCGTCATCCTGCTCCAACTCCAGCGGAGCGCAGAGGAGAACGGAGGGGAGTGGACGGGATAATGTGTGTTCTACCAAGATAAAATGCTTATCGTCGTGAGATAGTGGAACGGCAGAGGACAGGCTCGTATAAATCTCGTGTTGTAACGAGCAGAATTATTCCCAGATGGTCGTCTTCACACACGCCGAGATGTTTGCCAACACTTCTTCTGTCAGCCGCGAGCCCGTATTTCAAAAACCTCTCAAAGATCCCCGAGTTTGTTTTCCTTCTTTGGCTTCAATAAAAGGAGCTGACAGCTGAGCAGCGACGCACACCAAAGACCCGCTTCGGCAAATCGGCGTTGATCGATGAAAGACGATTACATCTGTGCTGACGCTTGGCTGTATTTATGTCAGAAATAATGTTCCTTCTTCCTACTCTCATATGTGTTGGTTTTGAGAAAACATCTCTTCTGCTACTCGATGTTCCGTTCTACTTTATATCGCCGCTGACGCATCCAAGGTTCAACTTGGGTGTTTCTGCCCCGAAACTCTGGTGTTTTTCACTTCCAGATGATGTTAATATTGTCATCTTAATCCCAAGTAGGTAAGCTGACATGTTGTGGTTTCTCCATGACAAGATGGTCTGGATCATATTTAATGTTCCATGCAATGAGAAGTCAACTTTTCCTGTTTGGATGACTCAAAGTATCTTCTTAAGGGGGCCAGCTCAGACACAAAACATTCGAGGTACGGAGCTTTTCACAGTTTTCTGTCACTTAAAGGCACACGCCGGCAGTTTCATGGTTTTGGGGTCATTTGCGTGCGAGCGAGGACGCCGACGTTGTTTTTGCGAGTTGTTACCTTTTACACAGCTACAAGTTAAAAAGCTACTTGCGATGAAGTCACACGTTTAGTTGCATGCATATGCTGTATGTTCACGCGTTTGACCCCGTAACCCTGAAAATAATGAAGTTGGATTTTGAAAAATATTCAATAACTGTTCAATCGAAAACCGTTCAGCGTACGCAGAAACAGTGAGTCGGACTTGTGAGTTTTATGTCATCAACGTTGTGTCATCTGCAAATATTACAGGAGAAGGTATGCGAGACGCATCGTATAGGGACAAATTATATGGCAGAAATAACAATGGCCCAAGAACGGAACCCTGAGGATTCCCAGGGTGTAGAGATGTGTTGTCAGGGAAACCATGACCGTACTGATGTCTGGGTAGAAGTTAAGATGCAAAATAATTCTTTTGTACTCAGTGTAGTTAAGTAAAGGAATGAATGAAGCCCCAGGGGAACCCTGCAGAGAGCAGTTTTGATCAAATCCAATATAGTTTATTGAGGTGCTAAAGACCAGAATGTGAGCGTTGTGAAACTCATCAGGGTTTCATCAAAATGTCGATGACGTCCTTAAAAAAAATGGCGCTCTTGTTTTTGATTTGACATGTGGTCAGTTGTTGACACCACATGTGCGCAGATCTTGAAAGGTTTTCCAATTAAAGACATTTGTATATTGTTTTGATTTTTTGATGGAAGAGACCATAAACAGAAACTGACAACAATAGTTCCAGATCCAGAACAACAAAATGATACTTTTGCTCACGTCAGACTGATTTTTAAACGCGTTTGAACCACAACGTAGGTCGAAGCGCTGCAGCTGTCTGAAGCCTTCATTTGTTGTTGACAGTCCAACGTGGTGTGACGTGAGCATTATGGGTATTTTCCCCATTTTTTTACACTGACCATTGTTTCAGATAATTGACCATTAACACGGAGTCACGCCTGTTCCACCCTAAATGATTCATCCTCTGGTTTTACACAACAGTGAGACAAGTCGGGGAAGAACAACCGTGAAGAGTCGTTAAGTGTTCCTTACTGCTTTTTATGTATCACGCTGATGAATTATGGGACGCACCCAACGCTTTGGAAAAGTCTGACCGTTTGACTAATTGAGTTTTAATATTTGACAGCTAAAATGCCTGAGCGCATGAAATCACCGCGGTGAGGTTGGGAAAATGATCCGCCTCATTGACCTTTCGGAATGTCCTTTTGGATAAAAAGTGGATGTTCTAAAATGAGGCCTGACTTCGGTTTCACATTTTTTTTCTTCAGAGTAACACCCAGCAGCTGAGACACAAAGCGTGGAGCGGGGCGTTTGTGCTCAGCCGAGGGAGTAAAATGGAGTCACGGACAATGAACGGCCGCCTCTCTGAAACCGCCGTTTGATCAAAGCGCTCCTGCTCCCGCTCCGACTCCTCGTGTTGGTGTCGTTGCCACTCCGAAGATGCAAAGCGGCCATTAGGCGCGATAATGTGAGAACCTCAGCACCGTCTAAAGACGTTGGCTGAAGATCGGAGGCGAGAGTGTAAACTGATACAAATGTTGTGAAAGCGGCGGCCGTATTGGCTGTCAGCGGATGATAGGAAGTGTCATTGGATCCCTCCTCACACAGGGTCCTGGCGACTTGTCATCCGCTGAAAAGGGACTTGTCACGGTGATATATGGGTGTTGTAATCCCTGCAGTGAGAGCCCTGATGTTTACCCAACCCCATATTTCCTCCTCCTCAAAGGGCCCGGACCGGGAATCCTAAACCTGAGAAGAGATTAGCTGGCCTGGAAGAAAAGAGAGGGAGAGAAAGGAAGAGAGGGAGGGAGAACAGAGAAAAGGAGATGGCTGTATAGCTCTATTCTCCTCTACCTGTTTAGATCTAGCTCCGAAAGGGAGACGGGTGAAACCGTACACGACCCGCTGAAGATCTTGCTGTGACACCCGCGGAGTTGTACCCTCGCCGGGGTCAAAGGAGATCAGGGCCGACCGCCGCCTCTGTGGTTTTTAGCACACGTCCCGACTTTTCTCAGGCTAATTCCAACAATCACCCCGGGGTGAATCCGTGGCGGGATGAAAGGCTTTCACACGTCCACGAGTGCCACGTTTTCGTGTCCAGTGCTGCGTGACGCATAGAAATGTAAAAAAAATATAAACTCAATTTCACGTCCGTCTCACACGTCCATGGGAACTAAATGTTGGCTGAAGCAGGAAAGAGAAAACGAGAACCGTGGCTTGACAGTCGGTCCTCAGATTCTCTGTTTGTTAACGTTATTCTTATTACTCTTGTATTTTCCCTTTGAAATATTCGTCCTTTATTGTTGAAATGTCTTTTCAGGAGCGGGTCAGGCGTACGTGTCCTCTGTATCCATAGGAAACAGAGAGTGAAACATGAGCGATAGGAAACCGTCATGATTTATCATTCCTCATTGTTTCTCTCACTTTTTGGTTTGTGCTGCATGTACACTTGTGTTTGCGTTCTTTTGGGAACACCGAACCCTGAAGACACTTTTCTTTTCTTTTTTTTTACACTTCAGTCTCTGAGGTGCGAGTTTCAACTATGATGGGTCCCAAATTAATTCATAAAATAAACATTATTACTTTATAAATTGGATTTAGTGTCATTTAACATTTGCTCTTGGTTGTAAGATAGGCTAACTAACGGTCATAGGGTAGGGGTGATCCTGGTGGTCAGTGAACGTGTTGTTTTTTAGTTATCCATATAGCATAAACGTTGAATGGTTTTGAAAGGCACAACATGAATGGAAGCAAATGTGTGTAAACCTTTGAAACCGTTCAACAGAGGCTGTTACGTTCGTCAAGTTTAAAAAGTCAGTAATAAAGAACTTGTCCTGTTCTGTTCCTTGACTTAAATGTGACGGTGTAACGGATCTCGGATGACTTTTCTCCGCTGTGACCTGTGATGAAGAAGTGACTGGTGACGGTTTCTCTCAGGTTTAATGTGCTTTAGAAGAGGCCTTATCTCCCTGACAACAGCCAGAGCCAGATGTGGTTTCTGTAAGAGAACACTTTTGCCTCTTTGGCTAGCTTAGACCAAATTAACTGAAACTTTAAGTGAGGCATAAATAAAAGGCTCTCTCAGGTTGCTGCTTATGAACAGATGCTTACTGGATGAACATTAGATAGGTTCATCAAAACATTTCCCAATAGAACACTGATGAGGATATATGTTGGTTGTGTGTAGCTGCCAAAGATGTCTCGGAGAGGCTGACGGATCAGGCCAGTCCTCCAGCCGATCTCCTGCTCTTAACATCGGAATGGTCCTAAACCCGCCCCGCTCCGTCCCCCGGTATTTGTCTTTGTTCTAACAATTATGTCTTTAAACTTTATCTGCGTTCCCCCTGGAAATGCGGAGGGGAGAACTTGGCTTCCCCGCGTGCCGTGACATCTCCACACAAACAGAAGCCCGGGAGTCGCTCCCCTCCGTCGTGATGTATTTGTAGAGCGTCGGGGTGAGAGTCCGGGGAGAGACTCGTACTTCAAGAAACATGTGCAGGATATCAAGCGAGATCTTCCATGCTGAGAGCGCTCCAGATGTGTTTTTGGTATGTGTGAAACCCGACCGCTGGCGTTGGGCTCAAGGAATTAGGCATACCAAAGCACTGTTTACTCAGCTTTGATTTCTGAGATTAAAAAGACCAGCGAGCGCCCCGTTTGTGCTGATGTGACTCGACATTCCAAGAGGGAATTAGCAGCATTCCGAGCCGACGGTATATTCTTAGGGAAGATTAATGTTCGGCGGCTCTTCACAATAAGTTTGTAAACATTCAATCACGCGGAATAACAGCAAATCATATGTGAAAGTTTGGTTTACCACTCGTCTCTGAGCTGTTTCTGACCACCCACAGCAGCCCTGGTTTGAGTTTGCGGAGCCTCAGTGATGTCGTGGGGAGCCCGGCTCACGAGGGATTACGCTGAAACGTCACGCGCGAAAGCAGTCCAGGTTTGACTGACGCCAGAGCAAAGTTGCATCTTAGAACGGCGAGTCCGGCGTAACCGCCTAAGCTACCGCACCTAAGCTAAAGAAAACGATCACGAGCGCCGATCTCGCTCCCTGATACTTTGGCGTGAAGGCCCGTCTGCAGACATTTCAAGAGGTAACTTTTGAAATGGTTTGAAGACGAGACGTTCTTTATGTGGGCCGAAAGGCTCCGTCACGGATTGTTTCTATGGCGATTCTCTTCCTTCCCTGCCGGTGTTTTTATTTGCTGGGTCCTCTCTCTTCTCTTGATTGTGTCTCTGGGTGCGGTCGGTGGAAAAGTGCTGCAGAAGAGCACCGTGTGCAGTCAAAGCAGGGAAAATACCGCCGGACGCCCCGAACGCCGGTACTTTTGCGTCGCGCGGCGTTTGGAGGTCGTCCGCCGTTGGAAGGAATAATTGGCTGATTAAGAAACGGAGAAAACGGCTTTTCGATTTTAAAATTGGAAGTCTGGAAAGTCCTCAATCACCATGGTAGTATTCAATAAGTAGAATCTGGCCTTGTAGTTACTGTCATCGAATGAATCACAGATTTCCACAGATTTCTGGAAGTGGACGCTCGGTTTCCTGAGCCGTTCCTTTCGCTTCTCGCGCTCCCCTCCGATTCTCCCGGTCATCTGTCAGGCTGCACGGACGACTTTCTCCCCCTCATGTTTAGTCTGCAGGGTGCTGTTATTTTGACAGCGGGACAAAAACACTCCGTTACCACTCTGTTTGTGTGTTTGACCTGTGGGAGATCCTGTGGAGATTACGTTCTCATGCTCGAATTCCGAATGAGCGTGGACGGATGCGACAAGTTAAATAATCTGTAATCTGGTGAGCAATCGTGAAATGAAGTCGCAGTCGAGCGTGGAAGAACTCGCTCGAATCAGGAGCGCGTCAGGGTTCACAGTGCGAATACTAATTTCAAATGAGTGAAACTGGTTTTGTTTAAATAGGATTATTCTTCATTGGTATTTGTTTCCACTCATTTTAGGAAACTAAGGACTCAGTGACTGAAATTATTGAATTATTCCGAGGTCTGCAGCCGTCTCCATTTTGAAAGATTCGAATCGTCGGTTCTTTCTTTCTTCCGGCCCTGCTGTGCGATCCGTGAAGTTTGGAGTAACAGAAAAGTGTTCCGTTATCACTGAAATGCTGCAGTTTGTTTTTAAAAGTAAATGAACGTTCTCTCTGCTTCAATGCTCCACTGGACTCCAAGAACCAAATCCTGTGGTCTTATTGTTGGTCTTATTCTCAAAGTAAGCCAACTGTCGTGTTTTGCAACAAGTCAACCGGTGCGGTCCAGTTTCACTTTTCAGACGTGTTTTAATCTCTACTTTGTTGACTCTGTGGTGGAAATACAGCGATGGGGAAACGTTCCTCCACCTGCTCCTGACCCGAGATGCCCCGGGTTATGGACCCGAGACGCCCCGGGTTACGGATCTGAGATGGGTAATTGATGCAGTGTGATTTGCAAATGAGGCAATCATTGACAGTAGTTGTGTGTGCGCGTGTGTGTGTGTGTGCGTGTGTGTGCTGTTTCTGCCGCCACACGTGGGATTTTCTAGGTCCCAGTTCATCAATCCTTCCCGTGCCTCCATGCTTTCATACCTCCTCCATTAAAGCTCCATTGTCCTGCTCCGTGTTTTGAGGTCCGTCTGTCGGAGGATCGTGTCCAAACAGAGTCATCACTCACCAGAGCTCGTTGAGGAAACCTGGCGTTCGCACCGAGGGGATCCAGTGGAAACACAGGCAGCCCCTTGTCCCATTCTTACCGGGCTTTGCCGACGTTCAGAGAATCAGACGTTAGACGTGACTCGTGTTTGCCCAGTTCAAGCCCCTACACAGGATATTTGGAGACCTGTGTTGAAAGAGCCGTAGCGGTGTACCGTGAAAGGGTTGTGTGGCGGCAATTGTTCTGTCTGAAAAGCAGTTATCAGTACAAACCTGTGCCTTTTTTTTTTCTTTCCTGCTTGGAAAGTCTGAGAGAATTCACAGCCGCACAAAAGTAGGCCTGGACTCAGACGGCGCGAGGCGCGTTCATTTTCCTCCATTAGGATCCTTTTCAGATGAAGTGAGGCAGAGTGGGAACCACACGAGTATCGAAAATACAGACATTCAGGCAACGCCGCCGAAAACCTCTCCAGAATTCAATAAAGAGCGTTCCATCGCTACCACGTACAAAATGTAAATGATGGGTTATGTGGACGTCCTCGCCGTCAGTCTCCACGCCACTGTCATATTTATGGCTGAACGCTCGGCGTGAGAGATGTATTCTCCGGAGGTTGTTTAGACCGGGAGTTCGGCAGTAAATATTAAAACCGGCTGCCTCCAAGTGTGCGGGCATTTCTCTGTTCCGCTTGAACTTTATTGTACCTTCGATACTCCCGGCGGCGTTTGGCTGGCTGAGTAGTAAAGCTTCTGCGCGTTTCCCAGTTCACTTTGTCCAGATTTCAGCGCAAAGCCGTATAATATTTTACGACTGTCATGGCTCCGTCGCATCGTTTTGATCCTTGTTGCCGTGTTACCGAAGGTAAAGCTGCAGCCTCCAGCGTCCATTGGCCCTCGAGTTTCCACCACGATACAAACCTGAATAGGATTGACTGTTTTTGTCCAAGAGTACAGAGTTTTGAACCTGAACACACACGTAGACGGACTCAAACTCTGACGTTCTAACCTGTGTGTGTGTTCCATCGTTATCGTAAATAAAATGCGTCAATCGTCGCTCGACGTGTTGTTACAGCTCATTTTTGTCACAACTCGACAGGCTCAGTAGACCGCCCTGACTCTGAGGGGCTCAGTCCACCTGGTGGATCCACCCGTTCACCTTTCTTTCACTTTTGTCGCGATGGAAACACTAATCCAGCTGAGAAGATGAGAAATCATTACTTTTTATTTTCTTTTTTTTTTATTCTAGACCTTTTCAAAATCCAACAGTTATCACGTTGGCATGTAGGAAAATCACGGACGATAAAACACTCAGGAGTTTGTTGGTGTGAATGTGTGTGAGATCAGTTCTCGACCCAGTCCAAGGTCCTCCAGGAAGACCAGGTTTAGACAAACTTAACATGGAAGGAAAAGGAGGGAAAGTGAGGGGAGGAAGTGATGCGACTCCTCCTGGTCTGATGACGGTGCTGAGAACATGTTTCTACTTCACTCTAATCTCTGCATCGCTCCTACATGACTCCACATCGTTTCCTGTCCGTGTAGGACCGTGTGTGTGTGTTTGGGACATAATTGCACTTTGTCGGGGCCAGTGTCTGATTCTCATGACGTCGATGATCTTCATCATACCTGAGAGTGATTCTGGACCGATGGAGCTACAGCGACCTGCTTTCGTTCGGCCCGGGTGAACGCTGCTTTCACCTCGCCGCGTTTGACTCCGGCGGACAGCCGCGTACGCTTGGTCTTTACGTTTAAGACCCTTTCCTGAACAGTCTCCCCTTTATTCCGTTTGTTGAGGCTC
>OMNV01024201.1:8870-20758 GCA_900303265.1 Brotula barbata
CCACCCCCCCTTAACTCATCATCATTCCAGTCACTCCAGTCTCCATCATTCTGCAACGCCCTTAATCGCCCAATACCTGCATCAGCCCTCAGCGTCCCTAGCACCTAACCATCATCATCATCATCATCATCATCCCGGCACACCCCTATTGCACCACACAGGCTACCAGCACTCACCATACCCTGGAACTCCACCAGGTTCACCGTTTGTTCCGCCTTACTTTGGTTACCATGGTTACACACACCCCCACCTGGGCTACCCCCACACAGCCACCCAGTTCCCACTCTTTGCACCAGACTTCTATCCTGGACTGAATGCTCCAGCCCCAGGCTCTTCAGGTCTGCCCTCAGCCCCAGGCTCTTCAGGTCTGCCCTCAGCCCCAGGTTCTGCAGGTCTGCCCTCAGCCCCAGGTTCTGCAGGTCTGCCCTCAGCCCCAGTTCCGGGACACAGCTTCCACCCCGGCTTCAGTGCTACACCTCCAGCTACAGGTCCCTTCCCAGGCCTTAATCCAGGACAAGTCCTCCATCCTGGGCTTGCTGTCCCTGCTTCAGCTCCAGGATTCCTCCCGGAGCTGGGTGCTGCTGTAGGTCCAGGATCTGTCTCAGGATCGTCCATGGCTCCTGGTTTGGGACACAACCTGCACTATGGACCTGCTGCTACAGGTTCCATTCAGGGTCCGTCCAGCGCTGAGATACAGCTAAGGAGGGTTCTCCATGACATCCGAGGAGCCGTTCAAAGCCTGAACCAGGTATTTCTCTTTCGTCTTCCTGTGGTAGATGACATCACTGCCCGCTCCCTCCTCTTCCTGTTATGACATCAGTCTTCTTCCTGTCTTTCTAGAACCAAGTGGACACTCCGGACTTTTTCAGCGACCACAGAGAGATGCTGTCAAAGCAACAGGTCCTTAAATCACAAAATGTCCAAGAGAGACAGGACTAGATGGAAGACAGAACAAAACAGAGACACAATTTAAAAAGCACAAAATAAGAAAAGACAAAACAGAGTCTACAGACTGAGATATGACAAAACAAAGAGTGTGAGAGTGTATTCACAGGATGTCACCAAAGATGAGCGTGTAACACTGTGACACATACACAACAGAGCATCTTCTTGCTGCTTGTGACTGATTTACATCAAACAGTGTTGAATTGTTGTAGAGTTATCAGACACACAGAGTGATGGGTAACATCGTCTTTGTATTTCGATCTATTGATTTACGAACTGTAGCTCCGTTTTATGGGGGTAGGGAATTAAAGAAAATGAGACAAAACCAACGTAGACTAAAGGCTCATCGATGCTCCCAAACGATGTCACCGTCTCTGCCCTCGTACTTCTGTGCGTGCTTTACGTTGGCGGGAATGTTCAGCTATTCAACCACTAGAGGGCAGTTCAGAGTCTCCGTCTGTGTCCGTATGGATGGTGGAGAATAAATGAGCCTTAAGTTTACATGAGCCGAGCCAATGAAACACCCAGACAGGTCTTAGAGGGGGACCCCATGGACGTGCTCAGTTTAAGGTTTGTGTCTTCTAAAAGACACGCTGTTGAATCACGTCTCCCTCTCCCTTCAGTCATTGATGGCGCTGCAGCAGAGGAGGCGGTGCCTCAACTTGTTCCGCAATCAGATGATTGACCTGGAACTGTCAATCATCCGACAGCAGGCTCAGGTCTACAACCACCTGAGTCCGTCTGACAGGTGACACGCGCACACGTGATCGTTTTGGTTTGTGGACTTCCGACACGTTTTGCCCGTGTGTTCATTCGTGCGTGTGTGTGTGTTTCCGATGTTCAGACTGGAGTTGGAGCAGCTTCAGTCTCTGAGGTCCAAGGTCAGGGAGGAATTGCAAGAGCTGGAACAACAGCTGGAGGATCGACTGACACAACACACACGCCACGGGGTATTCGCACGCAACACGCGCACCACAGAGTGTACACACACACAACGCACGCTACACTGAATGAAGCCGTTCCATATATACAACATCAATGCTGTAAGTGGAGACGAGACTACGGTTTGTTTACGTATTATATATACAGTTTTAGGGCACCCAGGTGGCTCAGCAGATACCATAAAGTGGGTGCGTGGGTTTGACTCTGACCTCTGACCTTTTGTCCATGTCACCCCCTCCCTCCGACTCTCTACTATGCGTACCTTTTTCAGCTATTGAACTGAATTGACCTTCATTCAGATATGGTTTGAATGGGGACAAGATCTTTATCATTTTTCCTCCATATTTGCATTTATTTGCATTTAACTACATCAGCATACATAGAACATAGAAACACTGTTACAAATTTAGTATGTTCAGCCTGTTCAGGACATTATTACTAATTTGCTACATTTAGTATTGATATCTTTTTGAAATGTCCGAAATTTTCATGAATTTAGCCCCTCAAAGATAAGCTGTAGAAACATTGATAACCCTGCATGACTTCAGCGTTTGAAGCCACGCCTCCAACACGGCAGCCATAACGATAGATACTTATCAGATGGTAGCTAGCCAGAAAAATTGCGGTCTAGGATAACAAAGTTCTCGGCATTAACTATTTCATCACCACATGCTGGAGTGTCATGAATTTTGCTGGCCTACATGTTCAAATGGGCAAAGTGTCTTCTGATGGATTTATTTAGAATGAAAGTAACCGACATGAATTAGATTTATCAGGGCTACAAGATATTTGGATGTTTTCAAATGCAGCTATATTTTTGATATCAGACATGCCTAATGTAACATAGGTTGGCTACAGTGGAACAAAGAGAGATGGGATGGTGGAACTTAATGAGAAGCTATTTGTTTCCCCCTGATCCATGTTTGAGGTGCTGCATAAGAAGGTCTGGGATCAGGCTAGAGTCTGGGTCAGTATCCACAGGAACTGAGCTCAAACTATTGTGAACCTTCTTTGTGGAATAGAAACATTTGAAATTGAGCCCGAGGTTCCGAAATACGGCTGGCCTCTTTGTGAAGGTCCCTTTGTGGAACCGGGCCCAGGTCTCCATAAAGTTTGCTCAGGTAACATCACAACAACAACATCTTCAACTTCCTGTTCTCATCCTCAGAGTTTCCAAGGAGACAGCAATGTAAATATTCTGTCAACAACCTCTGCACTGAGAGCCATGGAGCCGGTCAGTACACACACACACACACACACACACACACACACACACACAGACACAATCACAAACAAACACACATCTGGTGTCTCTGACTGTGTGTATTTTTGTGTAGATGTCTGATCTGCTCAGAGAGCAGCTTCTCCTCCAATCAGAGCTCAGCTACGATGGCCACACGCCCTCCACGGGACTCTCCTCTCGATCCGCCAGTCCAATGAGTGGACCGGACAGGGAGGATAAAGGAGGCGTGTACCGCACGTCAGTCAACATAGTCCCCGCCCCCGCTCCTCGACCCATCGCACGCACTGAGGAGGAAGAGGAGGAGGAGGAGGAAAAGGAAGGGAGTCCGGAGAGAGGACTCCAGATGGGAAACCTGCAGCAGCTCATCAAAGAGGTATGGGACGAACTCTGTCCAGGTAGCAGCGAGTCAGATGAGGCCTGGCTCCATGGAGGGAGGTGTCTGAAGAGACACTCCACCTATTTCACACACTCTCATGATTTTTGTTGTTTTTGTAAGTTGTTGCTTTGAGTTCCGCCCCGAGAATCATGCAGTAACCGTCAGCAGGGAGAGCAAAGGACACCAGTCAGGGGAAGACGCATCCCAAATCACAAGTACATCAGCCGAGGGAGAGAGAGGACAGGCAGATGGAGGAGATGTCTGCAATGATGGTCAGATCAGAGACGTCACGTAGAGTTGACGTCCCTCCTGTAGGAATCACGGATCTAGTCCCAGCCTTTGGGGGTAAGACCGTGTCCTCCAATATGATTGGTGACGGAACACACCACGCTCAGAAGAGGGAAGAATCACCTTTGACCTCGTGGACAACGCCGCAGGCGTATGACAGAGGAGGCCTCTGGGTGGCTGCGATGCTGTTTTAAAGACGAGGAGGCGATGTCCAACTGCTGGGCCTCGTGTCCGTGTCTTACATTTGTCGTGTGAAGGCATCAAGGCATTTCTTACACATTACGACCCCCTTTACATCCTGGTCAGGATTAAACCCGAAAAACCTCCTCACGCTGGAATGTACCGTTTACTTTGGTACGAGTGCATCCGTCCCATCCGTCCCAACCGTCCCAACCGTCCCATCCGTCCCATCTGTCCCATCCGTCCCATCCGTCCCATCCTCACCACAGGGACTTTCCACAGTAATGTCCATATTTTCTCACACTTTGAACGCTCTGTCTGTTTCTGACTGTCAGGTTTGCTGCTTTTTTGACACATGTCAGGTTGCTATAGCAACGGGGAGTGACAGCGGTGTGAGTCGGTGAGCCTGGTTTTGTGCGTGCATGCAAACATGGCCGATGTTTTGATCGTCGTTCAAATGGATATTTGCATTGCTCAGTGTGTACTCGCTCATTAACCAGCAGGTGTTATGCCAATCTTCGGGTAGATCATCTGGTTTGGAACCAGGTCAGGATCCAGGCGTTGTGCCCGTTTCTCAGCCGAGCGCCGCTGGACTGCCTGTTTTTCTGGTCGACGCCCAGAAAAGCAGGTTGCAGCACGCCCGCTGCATTCTTTTTGGCTGCAGAATCGCAGCCCGCGGGGTCCTCGTTGTCGCTGCTGTGGTTCACCGCTCACACGGTGCAGATTAAAGCCGACGGCGGCAGGGATCGATGCCTGAAGCCAACACACGGGACGGAAACGGGAAAAATCACATCGCAGGACGCACGGGAACAGATTAGACATGAATCAGAGCACGGAGTCACATATGATCCAGGAAAAAGAACCTTTATGTGTCCATACTGGTTACAGAGTTAGTTAGTTAGTTAGTTGGTTAGTTAGTTTCACTCTTTTGCGTGGCGTCCTGAGTGGACTATGTGTCCGGTGCCTTTTTTTGGTTACCCATAAATCAGTCTGTCGGTACGGCCTGAGACTCTTCTACATCCGTCCTGCTGCGTCTGTCAGTGGTCATGTGATCATTCTGGCCCCACCCCGTGTGTGTGTGTGTGTGTCCTCCCTGAAGGGTTTCAGCTCTTCGGTCTTGATGTTGAGAGTGATTTCCACATTTGAAATAAACTCCAGACTTTTGATCTGCTCGCGCGTTAATGAAATAATGAGGTACTAACACAGACCTGGAACCTGTTGAACAGCTGTACAGACAACGGACAAGAATATTGGAAGAATTTGAACTAATCAAATGAAATCGTTTTAAATTCAACTCTAATTTGATGTGTTGTACAGTTAAACAACTTTGTCCATGTGTGGCTCACATCACACTGAAGCTACACTTAGGTGTGTATTATTATTATTATTATTATTATTATTATTATTAATTTAGAGTGCACAAAAATACAGGCAGATGAAAACATGTTTATGTACAAAAACCTAATGAACCATAGAGATCATGGTGACCAGGTGATGTTGGACTCGATGCCCTTGCAGCCGTAGGTCAAAGTAACAGTGCTGTCGATGGTGGCGTGGTGTGATCTGCCCCCCCCGTGACCCTTAGCGATGCTACGCTAATACCAACTTTCCTTCTCTGTTTGGTTCCAGATCAGGGAAAGCGTGGCACAGGAAGTGCGACAGGAAATCTACAGCGAGCTGCTCGCCGCCAACGTGTCACGGTCGCGAAAGTCCTCGTCCGGTAGCCAGCAGCGCCTGTAGACACGCCAGCAAGGCCCCGCCCCTCCGATATCGCCACTGTAACTGTAACACTGTGTACATATAGAAACATGTCTGTAACACTGTACGTCTGTAACACTGAGCAAACACACAAGCCCCGCCCACCAACCACCCGCACTCTGTCCTGCTGGAAACAAGCGTCTTTGTTAGTGTGATGCATGCTGGGAACGTCGGCCCGGCCTGTCACGGCCACGCCCACTTTAATCACGATCACAACCACTACGACTGAGTACAACTAGTACTGCTACCACTACCACTACTGCCACTACTAGTACTACTGCTACTGCTACTACTACTACTCAGGAAGTTCAGGAGTTAATCACAACTTTTTAAATATTGATGATGTTTCCATTATTGTAAATCAAAGTTATCAAATCTACAGAGCAAGAACAAGATAAAATAAATGTTAAATAACGTAAAATCAACGAACCTCGATCGGGTTTAATAAAGCCAATAATGATCAATTAAAACACACTTTGATCGTTGGGGACCTCCTGAGTCACTTTAATTAAAACATTAATAAGAAAAGATATTAAAGTTTATGTCTTTACTTGTGCATAAAGATTTTATTAAAGACTTTTTTCATTCTACAGAGTTGAGTGTAATACCTTATCTACGTTCCTGTCTCCTGTCTGTCTCTGAGCTGATGTCGCCCCCTGGTGGCCACAATCACAACAAACCGCTCTAATCTGTGTTTTATTCAGGGTGGTGAAGGAGGACAGGAGACACTGGGTTACATTTTCATGGTGGGACTAGAGACTCTTTTCTGTCTTCATTAACACGCTGTGCAGCTCTCAGACCCCAGGGTGTCCTCCAGGTATGGACATCAGCAGGAACCAAGTAATACACTTCAAAGTATGGCAAAATATTCAGCGCAACAACAAGAAATGAACAAAAGCCCAAAATCTAAATTCACCCCAGGCAGTTACTGTAGAAAAACACACTTTAGAAACACAAACGTAACAAATTGTACTTCCATATGGGGGCACGCTAGCTGATAGCCTAGCTAACATTCAAACATAACAACAAAACCTTACAGATGGAGAGATAGAGAGAGATAAACTCAGAGGTGTAATTTTCCATCATTGTTGTTTCAGTCGTAAAGACACCAAAGGAGCTCTTTGGTTTAAAGTGGAGTAATTCATTGCTCTTGGTATAAAATGTGAGTCCCTCCTCCCTCGTGGAGGATCGGAGGATGATGTCTCCTGCTGGAGGAGAGAGAGCAGCTGAAGCTCCAGACGGAGACTTAAAGGTGATAAAACTTGTTAACTTTACTTCATATAGCACTACACAGACAAAACAAGACCCAGTAAGAACTGTTGAACGGTTGAACACCTGACCTTCATCTTGTTCCTTTTATCTTCGGTGTGAAGGGGAGTGGGATGGAGTTGTTTGTGTGTCGGCCCTGATGGTGGGAGAGGCTCCAGCTCCACCGTGACCCTGAAATGGGTAAATGGGTAAAATTCATCCTGTAACTTCCACGTTCCACTCACAGATGGAGACACAGCACTCGTCAAATTTGTTACATCCTGTTGATTATTGTATCTTTATAGTAGCTGTTCAATACATGTTGCTAAAGTAAAGAAACAATAACAACAACGATAATCATATTAATAAGAAAGATCATGGGTATTAAGCTGTACATATTGATATTAATAATAATAATGATTACAGCCCTGATCTCACTCCACAACATTCCAGAGCACTGAGTGATGTTTGAGAACATTCTGTCCCCATCCCTCTCCTCTGTCATTATCGTTGCTGCGTGGACGGGTGCGTGCAATGAGCCCACACGTCTCAGATTGGGTAGAAATACTCCTCCTCCTCCTCCTCCTTCAGCTCGTTTTCCTCAGCATACGCAGTTCCGGTTTATCTTCTGGAAATGCGGTATTCATCGAGTGAAAATCACAAACCATAAACCATTATAAATACAATTCCTCAGACTTGTTTTGCATGAATTGTAATGTTTGACTGCTAACATGCCCCCTGGTAGTGTTGTTTACATTTTAACGAATAATGTTCTTGGTATAATAAAGTGTTTTTATAGTTTTTTGCGTACCTCGGGTGTTTTGTCGGTCAGACGGTCTGTTGATGTTTGTCAGTCGTCCAGCAGGGGGCGGACTAACAGCGGTAATGTCCCAAACGGCCGGAAACCGGAACCGGAAATGTGACGGTTGCTCGAGTCTATTTCCGCCACAAGAGGCGACGAGTCCACGCAGATTTTAGTCTCCAGGAGGAAAACGTCAAGAGTCTGCGGTAAGTCATTTTCAAAAATGTCAAATTGTGTTGAAATAAATAAAAGACATGAGGTGAAGCGAGAAAAAAAAGTTTTAAAAAAGAGCCAAAGCGAAACATTCCGCAGTGCCGTAGCACACAGGCTAAGCTAGCTTTAGCCGCCACGATACAAACACAAAAACATTGTTTACTTAAGTCTATTAAGAAACTAATATATTTAAACAAATGCGATCACTGTCTGTGAGAGAGCTGTTGGCGATGATGGTGAAGTTTAAAGAGAGTTTTACTGAGATCCTACATCTAGCCGGGTCGTTACACTCACGCATCATAGGCGCGCTCCCACGGAGAACGATGGTCCTGGGACAGATCACGTCAAGTCCCCCAAACGAAGGACCATGAAAGTGCCTGAAGAAGTCATTCCAACTCAGGTGGTTCTCCTGGAACATTCTACCTCTCTATGGATCTTCATGTCATGCCTAGGGGTCTTAAATCTCTGCCTCTGTAAGTGATCCTGGCAAAGTCTCACCTAAACATTTTCTTTTCTTAAACAATGATTTCACCTTCAAACAAGACTGGATTAGTTGCTATCATTTTTGTCCACTTTAAGATAAACAATCCAGGATTTGATTTTGATTTGGTTTTGATTTTAAAAAATCCTGAAGTCCTTTACAACAACTATATTTTCCAAACTATGGCCTTGTTAATTCTAGATGAGCCATATAGTCATCTTGATAACATTCTTGTGTACTACCCATCTCTCTCTCTCTCTCTCTTTCTCTCTCTCACTGTGATTTTCTGCCTGAACACCACAATATGTTTTTCTGTGTTCTTTCTGTACACAATACTGTTTTTCTTGTCGATTGTTTCTTTACTTGACTTTGATGTAAAAGTCGTTCCATTGGTTTTCTCAGTCTTCTTTCCATAGGATTTTTCATAAATGATTCCTTGGAAAAGACTCAGGCAGTCCTGTGTCACATGACAGGGTGGTGGATGTATCATTAAGTTATTTACTGTAGATTAATAGTGTTCTTTTGCATATGATCTAGTTGTGCAGCAACTCTTGTTCCCCCTGCGTGCATCAGAGTTTGATATTGTTTAAAGTTTTGCATCTTTTTCCTCCATCTAGTGGTAGTAGAGTGTTATTTTAGCAGATTGGTGAACAACCACTAACAGCAAGTTGATGTTACTCACTGACATTCTAGATAAAATTCATCAGGTCGACAGCAGAACTCAATGACCTGGTTGGAGCGTAGATCTGGATAGTTGTGCACGTGTTGGTGGGAGCTGTCTTGTTTGTTGACGTGGAAGCAATTGTCACCATTTGAGTGTTTGTCGGGGTGGATGTTAGCAGGAGATCTTGGCTGAAGAGACATCAGAGGAGAAGGTGCACAGATGGGACTGGTGGTCTGTCAGATCTAAGGTGAGGCCAGGGTCGCACCATTTCCTCCCAGCCGCTCTAAGCTTGGTGCAGAGCTCTCAGAGAGCTTCAGAGAGTCGTGGGCTGAATGGTGCTGAGCCCTGCTGGTCTAGATGAGAGTGCACAGAATCTGCTTTGATTCTCCCTTAAGAATAGCCCAGCAGCAGCCATTGTGTATGATAAACAGTGACAGATTTCCAAAAATAAATTTGGCCTTATTTACTCTCTAAAGTAACAATGAAGCAAAGTGCCAACCTAAGTAAATAAATAGCTGTGAGTTGCTTTGTCTTTGTCTGATTTTTGTACAAAGCAAGACATCCACAGCTGACTTTTTCCCTCCTGTCCATTCTTCCTCTGTGTGTAAATGCACAGTGAAGCTGTTTTTCCAGCGGTGCTGGGTCACTAGAGTCAGGGTTAGCTGTTGACAATCCTAAAACTTTCACTATATTTTCCAAAGCAGTGAATATCATTAAAGCCTACGTAACATAATAAATGTAATTTTCCTACTTAAAGCCTATGAGCACTCGTGAGATTATGTAGTTGTGCATGATTCATTTGTCCTTAATCCTCGTACACACACCAGGTCATCAATGAGACAGACAGCATTGAGGTTAATGTGTTGATAGTCGGTCACCACAGCACAGAAGTTTGGTTGTTATTTGACGAACAGATTGTGTTGTTGAAATATTTATGTGGATTAATGATCGGTTCTGGCCGTGCCTAACAGCCACGAGAGCGTAGAGTTTGAATGACACTTTAATGTTTGCATTAAGAATAGGCTGTGTTCTGTGGATTCAGGTGTGCGTGCTGGTTGAAGGATATATACAGGAAGTGAAACGGGTATGAAAGTCGCGTGAGTTTAACGGCCCTCAGCGTGCCTCTAATCCCACGGCGGCACAAGGCCAGTGCAGGAAAGTAACACCGTGAAGGCAAAAGGTGACACCCTGCACTTCTACGGAAATAGAACAACAAAGGTGGCTTCATTCTTGATGCTTGAAGGGACATGCTTTTAAATGACCAAATGACTTAAAATCAGCAAAATAAAAGGCTTCTGCCCGCCGTCAGTTCCCATTCTGTTGGTGGACAGACGCTCTCCATGTAAGTTATGGACAAACATGGTCATTTAAAGGGTTCCACCAGCAGTTTGTAACAAGCTTCTCTCTTTCCTCCCTCTAACACCGAGCTGATATGTGTTAAAAATTATTTCTCTGTCCCTGTGTGTGTGTGTGTAGGTATGGAGAGCGCAGACAGTAGGAGTAGTGAACACACAGGTGAGTAAATGAATCTATGAAAAAAAAACCCAACTTGGATTCTTTGTTCTTTGACACTGAGATCTAAGTTCACTTCCTCCTCACATTGGTGATTGGGCAGTGGGAGGAAGTGAAACCCAGGACCTAAGATGACAACTAAAGTGGTCACCAGTGCAACGTTTTAAAGTTTTTTTTCGAGAGACGCTACTAGTAATCACAAAAACTTTACACGTAACAGGAAAAGAAGGACCCAGCATTCAGGAGTAGAGCAGAATAGGACATAGAAATGAAATATGGAGGATAATAATGTAGATACAACAACTAGAGTCCACAAAGATATGTCCATACGGGGTGGGAGAGGGAGTTTTCTCACCTTCCTCCCCTCCGTTCTGAGGAGTTGGAGTAAACTGAGACACTTAATATTAACAAACTGCCCCGTCTCCAAAAGTCAAAGTTTGTACAGTTTGTCCCATTGATGCATTGATTCATGGTTTGAGACCACAAAGACAGATGTATTACCCTCTTCCCCTCCCTCCTAACGGACTCTTGTCACTCCACCTTATCACAATGCGGCCTTAAGATGCGTGTTCACACTGAGCATGTCGGTCAGCATCACATATAATAATGTTGTTTTTCTCTCATGAGGGCTGTGGTAAGAAATGTGGAACATTCACAGTGAATGAACGAGAAGAAATTCATTTTATATTCTGACCAATTCCATCTTGGACAAGGACCCCTCCCCCGATGGAGTAACCGTCCATTCACAAGCGACCAATAAAGACTCCAGCTGCTAAACGATCAGAACACAACGAGCTATGCCAGCTAACAACAACCTTAAAAGGAAATGTATATTTGAGTAAGAAAACGTTTTAAACCGCCCCCCTACGTGTGCGCTGCTAAATTTGTCTTTGTGCTTCTAAAATCTTCAGTTTGCTACCACCTAATAAACTAAGCATACAGGCCTGTAGCCCTAATTCTAATGTGAAAAATGGACATTGTTTGGCAAACAAAATGTGTTCTCCAGTCTACGTTTGTGTAGACATGCAGGCGGTGAAGCCTCATTTGTGGGTAAGAACAGTTACTGTGACTTGACAGTGACTTTCCATTCTTGACGAATGGGATGACGATCGTACGACGCCGTTCTATGGACCATCTGGGTCATTGGTTTTATTTCATGGGAACCTGGAAGTCCCCTTAATGATCTTCTTTTTATTTGTTTTCTTTTATAGCGATTGTTTATATTTTATCCTGCTG
>OMNV01024209.1:0-15783 GCA_900303265.1 Brotula barbata
TCTACCGTCCATATTCCGTGTACGATGTCTCTTCAGTCTGGTGGCTCTGATCAATGCTCTTCCTCTCCATGGACCTTGTCACTGTGCTGGATACATCCATGAATGTCTGTTACAAGATTCCGGAGCCCAATAATGCTTTGTTAAAACCCCTGATCCATCAGTCTGATTCCTGGCTGTCTGATAGCTTACATTTTACATCTGAGGAAGTTAGCGGACTCTTGTAGTTTGGATGAGCTCTGGAGGAATGAGGCTGTTGATCATAACATGAGTAAAAGAGTGGAAGTAAAAAAAAAAAAAAGAAAAGTGAGAATAACTCAGTATAATGGAACAAAGTGAAAGACAGAGAAGAATAGAAATGTTGAATTTATGTTATTTGAAATATTGAAGATCAGTAGAAATGGTACAAGGAAAAGAGAAGAATGAAGGAAATAAGAAAGTGTGAACGGACAAATTAAAGTAGATAAGGAATGATGGATGGAATTTTGGGGAAGAAATTAGAAGGAGAAGGATCAGTTTGAAGGAGGGAAGCAGGAAAGAAGAAAGGACCTCAGGAAGTGGAAATGATCGAAGTAAGAAAAGAGACAAACGAAGGAATGAAAGAATGACAAAAGCATGTAGGAAGAACAAAATCAAAACAGAAGGAAAAGTTTGAACGACCAAACGAAGATAAAAGGAATGTAAGATAATGAGGAATGTAAAAGGGAATATGTGGAGCTGCTAAGTAAATTCAATACATATAAAGTACAACGTTATAAAGTTTGCATAGTACAAGTACCACTTCCATACCATACATGTACATCAACTATTCTGAGGATCGAACCTGTGACCTTTCAGCAGCCTTTTGTCCGTCATGTCATCGTTGTCGCAGCCACTGTCCCCCGTGACCTGTCTGGCTGCATTTTAGGTGACCAGGGACACAAACTGCACTGTGGATACATGTGAGCGTCTGTGAGCGTGTGTGCGTGTGTGTACGTGTGTGAGGTCATGGAGAGTTTCACCTCTGGATTGTAGCAAACAGAGAGAGGAGACTGAAGATGAAGGAGAAATTGAGGCCAGGCGGAGGAATGAGCACAGATAGATGAAAGACATGATATACTGGATGGCTGTATGATATTTGTGATCAGGGATCCATATATTTGTGTTCGTCTTTGTTGAATTATGAATGACCTTCAATTTCAGGTCTTGGAGTCTTTTTTTTTTTTGTATTTTCATTGGATCTATGTCTTATTTCCCACATAACAGGCTTTGTTATTGATAAAAGAAATTTCTTCCTTTCTTGGTTGTCATGTGATCAATTAATCATACCTCCATTCAATCATCGTTGTTTACAGAAATTGACAGAAATATGAACGTCTGAATAAAAATTCTCAAAATTGTTCGCCGGAGTATCGAGCCAATGAATAATAACTGCTTTTCTGGACGTTTTGTTTTGCCAAGAACTTTGAAAAACTGAACAGAATCCAAAATCGTGATTGTCTTTTTCTTTCTTAGTCACTGTCTGTGTTTTCCAATTTCCATTATTAAAAATCGCTTATCAATCAATAGTAGCATCCGGTGAAGTATATTTTCCTCAAGTGCTACACTTATCTACGCTTTCCCACTTTGTTCTACATAGTGTACTTTGCTGCTTTTACTTTTTTTTTTAATTTTAAAAACTTGCCTTCCTTTAAAGGTGGTATTTTTCCATTCTGGCATTGTAGTTATTCCAAACACACTCCAGCTGTTGCTGGAAATGTAAAAGGTTTCTAACGTCCCGGTTTTAGATATACATCCATATTTTTAAATCAGCAACATACAGCTGGAACTACTGTATGACAGCGTTATTTTAATTGTCTGCGTATTGAAATAGAAGACTCAAACCTCGCTTGCTTATCCTCTGCCCTGAAGGCAGAGGAGTCCCGAAGCCACAACAAGCTCAGCTAATTGTCTCCCTTTCCTTTCTCCATTTACAATTCTATTGTGCTATAGTTGTTATCTGTCACTGAGATCAATGTAAAAGCAATAATACTTACTCCAGTTAACAGTCAAGAAATGTGTATAGCAGTGATACAAACTGCCAGCACAAATACATATGCAGCATCCACTGTCTCCTCTGAGTAATCGCCCTTTAATTACAAAGAACAGGGAAGGTTGTTGCCAATTTTCAGGGGGACAACCAATATCTCACACTGGGGGACGACAGGCAGAGGAGAAGACAGTAAAAGAGTAGAGTGGGCCCTCTAGTGCTCATTATGGAGTATTGTGAATTTTGGAAATGTGCCCATAACCTCACGTAATACATACTTATATACAAGGGAATAACTCCAACCCTTCAAATGTAATCAGGATACAGATGTGAAGCTTCTTGTAAAGATGAGTCTTCGCTTCTTTAACTTTGCTTCTCATAATATTGCTTCTCATTTTCAATATTGTAAATATTATCACCGGCCGCCACTGTACTAACAGTAAACTGTGGCTGGCCAATAAAGTAGATAGATGCCTGGGATTCAGCCTGTGATATTCCTCCGGCCCAAACATGCAGGATTATTTGTGGAGCATTATATCATTCAACTGTAAGCAGTCCTTCAATTTTACACGGCACATTATCCAGTCCGTGTAATGCACATGAGTGCCTGCTTCTCATAAAGAAATATTGTAAAAAATTTCCCCGGGCCTCCATATCTCCCCTTTATACAGAGAGCGCAATAACCTGAGTGTACCTCCAACTGTTACAATAAAGCTGCAGCGGTAAAGAGAGCTGTGTTTGATCCTAAGCGTGATGATTGATTAAGAATGTCTGTGTGTGTGTAAGAGAGAGCGAGAGAGAGAGAGAGAGGGAGAGAATGATCCTCATTCATAAATATTTATGTATTTTCGTCTTACATTTTTTGGCTACCAAAAGGCAAGGAAAGCCCACGTCTGGGTCACGATAGGCAAATCATAATTTCTATGTGTTGATGAATTCCACCTGATCTTAATGAGTGTGTGATCTAGTCAAGCAGCTATTAGCATAAGGAAAGGCACCAAAAACTCCATAAAGGGCAGTACAATTTAGGGTAGTGTGTAACTTTAATCATCTTAAACCAAAGTATCAGCTTAAAATAAAGTGGTTACACGGAAACTTGATGCACGCATTGACGCATGGCTCGTGAATGGATGGATCGGTGAACGGATAAATGGATGTAGGCCACAAAACGCCTGCAAGAGGAAGGATGTTTTTTGAGGGAATCCCTTCTGTCTGAAGTTGGGCTGAGAAAAATATTTTTGAGTGCCAGCAGAGGTGTGAGAAGAATAAACAAACAGCTTATGCACACCAATGCCTTACATTCAGTAGTATGAGCGGTCATACAGGCAATAATTCACTCCTCTTTCACTCTCACATGCATAAATACTCAGCAGATTAGGACAAAGCCATGACTGTTTTAGGCATTGATAATATATTTCTTCATTTTCCAAATTTTCATTTTTTGAAAAATTGAATACGTGATGAGGTAAGAAACAGCTAGACCACTGTCTAACCCCTCCTTTTTTGTCATATTCATAAACCCACTTTCACACAAAAATCAAGACTCGTTTCAGTATAACGGTAAATTTCGTTAGTTTTAAACTATTGTCTGACTTATACATAAGGCCACTTGATTAGTCAGTTTATTTAGATGACAAATGGACTACATTTCTATAGCGTTTTATCCAAAGCACTTTACAATGTTTGCCTCAGATTCACCCATTCATACACACATTCACACTCTGACCGTGCAAGGCCCACCTGCTTGTAGGGTCTTGCTCAATGACCTGCGACATGGATGAGCCTGGGATTGGACCGACTTTGATCACTAGGTGATCACCCTACCACCTAAGCCACACTGTCCCCATTGGCAAATTTTGATCTGACCTCACAACCCCTTACACATCCATTAGGTTTTGCATGCAGTTACACCATTCTGTGTCTTGTCTGTCAAAATGCAGCGCTGTAATGTAGAGAATTTTACATAAAACTGTGTCTTAATTATGTAGTGGCTCAATAACATCTACTTTTTATTAAAAGTTTACCCGCAACTTACAACAGTGTGTTGGAATTGGAGCACTGATGCACTTATTTAGCTTAATTTCTTTCTCTTTTTATGTATAGAACTTACCTCCACTGTCTGTTACTATTAAACAAACTAAGTAAATCTTAGCAAATAAAACTTACATTGTATTGAAGGAAGCCTGACAACTTTCTGTGCTGTTCAAACCAGTTAGCTTAGCTACATAGGTGTGAGATGACAGGAGAGATTGATATTTGTACTGTATCGTTGATTAAGTGTGCTTGTCAACGAAACATAACCATGAACAGCATCAGGTAGGTCGTTATCGAGCCAATTGATTCATCGTTGCTAGTTTCATATCTGGTAAATGTTGTACCAGTGCAAGATTGTAAAACTAGCTAGCTAAGCTAATAAGACTGTCATGTTAGCTAGCAAACTAGCTTAACTTTTAACATGGGTGGACATAATGGACGTACAATTTAGTCGATATAATGTGTCTACGAAAGCTTTCTTTACAGTTTCAAGCTCACGGTTTGTCTAAATGCCACCAGGTATACGCTGAAAATTAGCACGTTAGCGGGTGACATTCTCTGATTACAGCATCGAGCATTTTGCTGTTTCAAAATAGATGGTTTATAATGAAACCTACTGTCACTAGCCGGGTTGTTGAACTATTTAAGCTACAGAACTTCATGCGCTCATTATGCAGATTTTTGCTCTTGCAAATTTGTGACTTTATAATTTTTACAGAATATTGCCCCTATGATTTTTATTTATTTATGATTTTTTTACCTACTAATACACTGCTGTGGAAAAGTGTGAGGTCATTTTGCAACATGATTCCTAGCCGTCGCTCTCCTCTGATGAACTATTTTCTCTCTCTCCTCACACCTCCTAACATCCTAACATCCTCCTCTTTCTATCATTCTATTTAAATCCAGTTTCATCAAGTATGCTTCTGCTGCGATGGACTGACAGTAGCCTCTGCAGACAGGACCGGAAATATGTAAATCTTGCTTTGATATGATGAAACTTTTCATATATTATAAATGCAAATGCAGATATTATTTTGAGACAAAGAAGAAGCGAAAGGAGAGCTTGTACATCAAAGTCGATGTGTGTCATGTGGCAGCGTTAGGTGTTGGTCTGTGTGTGTGTGTGTGTGTGTGTTTTAGATTTCCATTCAGACATTCGTTCATCCATTTTACTATTTATTCAATGAAGGTCTCTGTCAATGTCGTGTGCGTGCGTGTGTATGTGTGTGTGCGTGCATGCGTACATATGTGTGCACGTGTGTGTAATTTCTCTAATGATTCCCCACTGTGAGCAAGCCTGGGGCAGGTGTGATAGACCAGATGTTGTGTTTTATTTTGTCTTCTTCCTGTCTATCCTTTCGGTTCCTCCTTACAGATAAATGTGTGTCATAAATACTAACAAACATCCATAAAACCTTCTTAAGAGAAATCAATCGTAGCTCACAGAAAAGAAAAGAAAAAGATAAATAAATCAACATAGCTCAGATGACAGGTGGTGTAGTTCAGGCACTGTGATAAGTGAACCACCATATGACTGACAACTGAAGGTGCTGGACAGAGATAATGACTGGATCAGCGACTCGGGATACATTTGCAAAAAAGTTTTCTTACAAAAGATTGGTTAAGTAAATGAATCACTTCAAACCATTGATGTAAATGCTGACCGAAGAGCATCAAAATCTGTATACATGTCTACTATACTTGATACTGTGTGCATTTAGTACTTTAGTACAAAATTTCACTTAAATATAACATACATATTGGTATGACATAACAAATGATCATAGATTATTAGGAGAGAAAGTAAAGAAAAGAAAAATGCAGTTTAATCGAGAGCATAAGAGTATCAATGGGTTGAAAATGAAAGGGAGAAAACTAAATTAAGGCAAAGAACAGCAGTCATTGTAGCCATCAGAACGAATCTCTGATAATAAATAGAGATCATCTGGTTCAGATTAAATCGGAAAAAATATGGAGCAAAATATGGAAAATTCTGTCAGGAAATTTAAAAAAAATCTATTAAATTGCAAAGTTTTAACTCCAAAATGAAAAAATGAAAATGAAGAACTAAAAGACAACATTTTAAGAGGTTACATCATAAAAGGGAACCATAATTACAGAGACAAGTACATTTCCCTTCAAAGAGAGGAATAGATAGGAAGTTCAAGTAAGCATGACCTCTGACGTGTGTGTGCGTGTGTGCGTGAGATTGGCCTTATTTACCCCCCTATGAGCTCGTCCTTCTGAACGCGTCTCCTCTGTTATTAGGCCAGTGTTGGGCTGGAAGTGGACAGATCTCCAAAGTGCGTACGGCGTGAAATGCCCTCTCATTAATTCTGCAGAGAAAGACTCGATTACTGAGCTCCGCACCCCTTACTGCTGAGAACAGCCTTTCCCATACACATCGATTTCTCCGGCCCGTTCACCCTTCTCTCTCCCCCTTCAATCTCCCCCTCTCTCCTCGTCTTTGTCCGGGCCAGCTCAGCACACAGGTACCTCCGCACTGAATCATCTGAATATCATAATGCAGGCCATGACGAATGCTAACTAGACAGCCGCGCCCGTTTTGATTAATGAAGATACTGTGCTGGTTCACAACAGTAGACCTGCTGCCTCGCAGCCGAAACGGCAGATAAACTGTACGGCGGGTATTAATCATGGTTAACCAGGCAGCACTTTCTTACGGGACAAATGAAGTACCTTACTGTGGACGTACAGGTACAATGAGGGCAACACACAAAGGCACATCCACGCACACACGCGCACACAAAGACACACACGAGGCCACGAGAGCGCATAATGCACAAGGTGAGCTTTTGAAGTAGCTTTAATTATGCTGTCGCACGGCCCTGATGGTTTTTGAACAGAGGAGCCTGTTCTCACCTTGTTGGGCAGTTACTAATTCAGTTATTCTTTTATGCCTTTTTCCTGAGTTTGCAGGTCCATTCAAAACAAATCATTAATCTTTATTGCATCCTTACCTTTATGACGGCATGGCTTTTCTTATTATTTTCTTGGAAAATCTGATGACTTCTACAGTTCTGTCATTGGAACCTGGCTGTGGAAGGACACTCAGTTCCTTTGTGCTGTAATCTGGAAACCTTAAAGTATTGCGGCCTCTTCTGATTGACGTTTTGGCTTTGTATGTTGTTGGTATATGAGATGAGACTGCAAAAAGTACATTTCCTTATCATCATGTAAACACTATCATCCTTTTGATATGGTGTGTACTGGCAATTTGTACAAAGGTATCATATTGAGACAGTTGCTATTTATTTATTCTTTTAAAGTGATAATCCTCAGTTCAGCATTTACTAATGGTTTGTTGATCAACCGATCCCATGATTCCATGCAAAATGCTGTTGCAGCACGGCAACTAGACATTCTCAAACAACTCGATGCGAACACGCTCGGACTGTGCATACTTCCTTTTCCGTGTCGTTGCCGTGTCGGAGAGTGAGCATGAACAGACGTGAGAGGTTCCTTCCATTTACTGCAATTGTCTTTGTATTCACTCAAAGTCGACGGTGTTGTCAGGTGACGCAGGACGGCCTGAATCATTTCCCTAGGAATGTCAGGCCAGACACGCTTCATGACATTAGACAGTGTATGTATATACACCAGGCGCTGTCTACTCTGGATTTCCTTACATTTCTGCAGAGAATCCGTGGACATTTTATTACTGTGGCAAACAATTCACTACTGTACTAAAATTTATTGAAATGATTTAATAAAGTCAATAATTCCTCCACAATAGACCACGATTTTCTGATACTGTACTTTGTTGACATTACCTTTTGTGTTGAACAAATGCCAACAGCTCAGACAGAGAGTTGACAGAACGTATTTTGGAATTGGACACAAGGTTTTTCTGAGCCACAATAAACATAAATGTAATCACACATGTACAAATGTTAAACCAACACTTTACTTAGCTAATGCTTTCAGCCATTGGCAAATACACAGTACTGCACTGTGTCAATGTGAATTTTCGGCTTTGCCTCCATCGTGCCTGATAGTAATGATTAGCATTTCCATATTCTGCTTGAATCTTGTCGTCGCTATTATTACTGTACATCTTTTCCAAAATGAGACACCCGGATGTCATCGTCACAGCAACTCCTTTTCCCCGGTGACAGGAAAACTGAAGGTCGGCCACAACGCGGCAGCAATGTGAATTATGGTCATGTTTTGCACCATCTCCACTATTTATTAGACCATCCGCTTTGAATGATAACAAAATGGCACGACGATGGTTTACGATGGTGCCAAGTCAGCAAGAAGAAATGACACCTTCATCTTTAAAAAGAAAGAGGAGGAAGTGGAAGACATCATTTTGTGAAGAGGGAGAAACCAGTACACTCTACTTGTGATTTCTTTGTGGGGGAAACATGGATGAGTAAAAGTAATGCATAGGATTAGTTAAAAGAGATGAAAAAAGAGGTAAGAATTGGTCTTTTTCTACATTTGAATGAATAGAGCTTATTCTCATATGTACGACAATTATTCATTGTTATTACTATTTGCTTTAGACAACTTTTCTTTCAGGCTGAAGGGGTCTGACCTGATCAAGAGGGCAGATAAGATCAGCTTCTGACTCCTCTGTCAAAAAAACAAACAAAAAAACAAAAAAATGCACAATCCATGTAAGGCAGTGGCACAGGTTTGATTCCGGCCTGTGCCTTCACTCATGTCCTGGTTGTCTCTCCACTATGCCAATCATAGTAAATGCTCATAAGGTATGCAGAGCAGTTGCAAGTCACCTGATACTAGAGGCAGAGGGAAAGATAATACAATCGTCCTGTGTGTATGTAAGTGAAGAAAGAAAAATTCTGTGTTTTGAGGACACATTAATAATGAGTCATGAGTGTTCTGTCACCGGTTTATTGATGAATATATTTACATGTTTCTGGTAGTAATATTTAAGCAAGTATTATTTGACATCCATATTCCTTTTACACCATGAGCTACTGATGATATATAAAGCAAAGATTTGGAAATCTTATCACCATTATCTGGGTGAAGATTCTGGCAAAAATCTTTGAAGACAAACACGAGACACTGGCTCCCTCTAGTGGCAATAGGTAGGAAGACATGCTCGAATTTCTTCCATGGCAATTAAAACCACCCCAGTGCTGTTTTAAAATGTACAACCAAATGGGAAAAAATAGCAATTTGGAGTTCAAAATTTACAAATATACATCTTACCTCACTTACACAACAACCCCTAGTGCTACATGTATGTCAGCTCTGTATATGAGATGTTAGCAGGACCACAAATATAGTAGAATAATAAGGACATGAGAATAAGTTGTAATGCAAAAAGCCTGTGTAGTTTTAGCTATGGATGTTATATTGATTCTACCCAGGATTCAGGAGGATACAAAGGAGGAGAGACACTTCATCGTCACAGCATCCAATCTGGAGGATTTCTGGGAACACTTTGACTCTTCAACATTCGGCATCCTCTTAAAGTTTATTATAAAAGGAGCTAGTAAATGGATAAATGTTGGGATGAACGCAGCCCAGCTATGTTCCTCATAACTATGACTGAGGATGTTAGAGTGATCTTTACAGGCTGACCATTTGTCTTTAACTGTAGGATCCTTTTATTTGTTTATATTTTTTCTCTACTCTATTTTGATTATTGGATTAGACAGCAAAGAGCATTTGGCTTCCTTTGTATAAAATATTTGTATGATCACTTTTGCAGAAAAGTTTTTTTTAACGGCACTACTTGGTTCAGTTTTTTGTTTTTTTTCTTTCTTTCTTTTGTGGGATAAATGAAAAGGTTCTGACCGAGTTTTGCTATGATGATGTTGGTGCATGACCCAAGCACGAAACATACATCTTCTCATGAAGAATAAAACAGTTACCAGTATTATCTTTGTTGTTGTTGTTGTTGTTGTTGTTGTTGTTGCACACAAATGAGTAGCCGTCAAGTTAACGAGAGCCCAAGAATTTCATGTGTGCACGCCAATCAACCAATCAATCAGTTCCAACACAAAGTCAGAGGGTTCTGGTCTGACAGGGTGACTGTGGCAACGTTATGGCTACTCTGTCCCATGCTAAAATATGCAGACACCGGCATGTATATGTCGCACGAGCTCTCCCTGTGAATAAGTCTCATGTTGTCCGAATCATAGAAGGAGACCTCCTTGGAGGGGCAGTCAAGGTAGACCCCAATCTTTCTAGGTCGGCCCTCAAATGTAAGCTCTCTGCTAGACTTTGCATTGCGGACAACAATATACTTTTGGTTGGCAAATTTAAGGAAAACACCAGTCACTCCCAGTTCCCAATAATGCCTGTTTCCAACCTCTGTTTCCCAGTAATGCTGCTCTGAGCTGAACTCATTGTTGCTCAATGCGTGGTTTACTTTATGTGTGTTGCCATAAGGCTGCTGAGCACCAGTCCGGCGCTGGCCAAATCCTGAAGCAGAGCCAAAAGCATATTGGTCTCTGGTCTGTGAAGAGGCATAGAAGCCGGCAAAGTTTAATTTTTGGTCAGACTGGGGTTTTTGTGGAGCTAAGAACAAATTGCGGCCATCGCCAGACAACATTATATTTGTGTTGTCCGTCCTGATCAGGAGCTGCTCTGCCCGAGGCTTGATCACGTGCAGCATCTCCTTCCACACGAAGAACTGCAGGTGGCTCCCATAGGGCCCCAAAGAGAGAGGAGGGCTGACGAGCTGGAAATCTTTTGATTCGACATTGAATACTTGTTCCGGAGTCGTTCTGCTCCCCTCGGTCCAGCTTTTTAAGAAGGTTTCTGTGTCAGTAATCTGCAGAACAGATGTCACCTTCACTTCTAGCTCTCTCCTCTCAGTCAATGCTGTTTCTAAAGCATTTAAACTCTTGTGCATTTCCACAACAACGTCTTTCTCCTTCTCTTTCAGCTCATTCTTAATTTCACCTTCTTTCTTTCTCAAAAATCGATGGATCTCTCCAAACTGGTTGCTGATTTGGGTCATCAGCTGACGCGACTTCTCTTTTGTTTTTGTTATTTCTTCTCTCTGTGTGTGGGCGAGGCTCTCCATCGCTTGGATGCTGCCTGACAGACTCTGCATGATCTGCTTCAGCTCCTGCCTCAGAGATGCAGCGGCTTCTTTGATTGGTTTGAACTTGTGTCCATCATGTCTCTCCCCATCCCGGCATATAATGCAAGCTAACTGCTGGTCTGTGATGCAGAATAGTTTGAGTTTTTCTTCATGTTCAGGGCACAACCAGCCAGAAGCCTTTAAGAAAAAAAGAATACATCTAGGATCATTAATCCACAAATAGAGTTGAAAAATATACAAAAAATATCATGTAAAATGTGGGTTAATGCAGCAAAGTTCCTTTACTGTTAAATTTGTTGATAAAATAATTACAAATGAATCCGTTCATTAAATAAATACTAATATTGTCATGGCTATAGTAGATAATAAAATAACAATATTTGGCCCTTACTCTACCCCACGTGAATCTCTCTGGGGTGACTCACAGCATTGTCAAATTAATAGGCCAGTAACTTCTAAACATTTCCACAATCTTACCTCATAATAAACTTTTGCTTCACTATTCCCCAACATGACTTTATCTCATGCTGTACTAGCTCAGCTGTTGTTGATTTAATTTCAGACAAATATTGACTCAGGGGCTGACTGACTGCAAGGTTTGGGTCTGCGTCCTGAGAGTATGACACATTTATGTGTATTCTCAATAAGTTTGGCATTGACTTAAGTCAAAGAAGGGTGATGATGTCCCTGAATGACAGGATTAAATGGAATTAGAAGACTTTAAATGTGTGCATGTAACTGCATGCATGTATCAAATGTGAGTCCCTCACATGACAAGCCTGTTAGCCACCTCTAAACGTTTGATGTTAAGGCATAAAATAAGAACTTACCTCTCTTTTGTCTTTTTCGTTGCCTTGGTTGACCCTCTGAGATTCTTTTGCTTTCTCTGCAAGATTTTTCAAAATGAGGCTGGTCGGAAGACATTTCTCCTCTGGTGGTACAGCTGTCTGACACTGTGGACACTGATGCTGGGTCTTCAGAAAATGTGTAACACACTCTCTACAGAAAGCGTGGCCACAAAGAAGAGTCACTGGATCAGTGAAGAAAGTCTGACAAAGTAAACAGGTCAGATCATCAGTGTAAAACGCAGAAGCCATGACGCCCTCAATTCCTGTCTGGCTGACTGGCAAAACAACATCGAATGGTCACTTTCACTTTCCTGGAAAAACCACACCCCATCTTTACACAAGTATGACTCGGCTCCCATCTCCATATCAACATCCTGACAATCTAGTCACACACAAATGCCACATCAGTACTGCTTACTTAGATCACGGTAGGACAACTTGCATAAAAACATTTGAATGTGTTTCATTTTAAGAAAGAGACATTAAAAGGAGCGCGTTCACTTGTAAAATATGTGCAATATCACCCTCTAGTGGTCATATATTGGAATTACGAGTTGCGTCAAGAACTTGCTGTGTAATATTACAGCAAAACATTAGAGCTTCAGGTGGAAGACTTGCCATGGATTGGTGATTACTACTCATATTACTCATATTTTTGCATATTATATTTTTTTTTCTGCAGCACTGCAAATTACCCATTTCCAAGGCAATAACATTTTCTTCGTACAATTCTACATTGTACTCTCTTTTTACAGCACATGTGTATGCACAACTAACCATATTTAAGGTTTTTTCTTCACATTTGCATTTTATTCTATTTTGTACTCGTCTTACTCTATTTATCCTCTCTCTACCTGTACCTCTTGATCTCCTATAACGTGAATGTCCCCCTGTGTGGGATCAATGAATTTTATTATCTCATCTTATCTTTGACCTCGCTTGAAATTTGGTAACATTTGACATAAAGCCCTTTGTACCATGTTTCTGTAAAGTGATCAATAAAACAATGTTGGCGATTAATATATTTTATATATAGTTTATATTTTAGTAGTAGTACCTTGGAAATTCATTTCATAAATCAAGGCTGTTGATTCAATTATGTGTTTTATTTCATTAAAGCGATTGGGTTTACAAAATGCTCCACAATATCTTGATTTAAGATGAAATCCGTAATCCAAACAAAAAAACAACAACAAAAAAGGAAACACATTCACAATCACACCATTTGAAAATCATTACAATACATCAAGGAATAACTAGATAATCTGTCTTCTGTTCTAATTCTATTCTAATAAGTTCTTAAGGGGTTGTTGGTTATGGATGAACCCTTCATGCATAAATCTATGTGAATACATGATTATCGAATAGTACAGCACGTGAGTGTTCACTCACACAGCATATTTACAACAACAAGCAGCCAACACTTCAACATGCACATTATTATTATGCTAACATAACACCGCATCCTCTTCCTAATTTTTCCTAACTTTTCACCCCCCACTACTTAACAGATTCATATTTACAGGTGATTTCTCAGTGGCCCATCCCCCCACATTTTAGTACTTGCACACAGTCAGGAGGGTAGCAGACCCTGTGGGTGTGTGTCTCACTTGAACATATGCAGACGATGGCATGGATGCACGAGACAAACTCATAGTGTGAATATGTTTCATATTGTCTGCATCATAGAAGGAGAGCTCCTTGGAGCAGCAGTTTAGGTAAACGCCAATCTTATCAGGTGTGTTTTTCAATGATAATGCCTTCTTTTGATTGGAGGTGAGATATTTCTGGCCGTCATATATCAGGTAATTATTTGTTACTCCTACTGCCCAATAATCTTTTTTCCCAACTTTTATCTCCCAGTAATGCTGGCCTGAGCTGAACGTGTTGGAACTTTCAGCAGTAACAGTACATTGAGTATTAATTTGTGCAAGTCTCTGTCGGAATGTCTGATTATAGCTCCGTTCTTCATAACGATTGCCATAACCCTGACACTGAGTGCATTTGGGAGTAAAAATCAAACTTTGTTCATCACTAAACACAGACGAATCACCTGCTTCAATGTTTGTGAGTGAGATCTGTTCTGCCTGAGGCTTGATCACCTGCAGCATCTCCTTCCACACAAAGAACTGCAGGTGGCTCTCGTGGGGCCCAAAAGAGAGAGGAGGATTCACCACTGTAAGACGCCCTGCTCTGCACTTGAAACCACGTTTTGCTGTGATCACGCTGTTATCCTTTGTCCAGCTCTTTAGGAACCTCTCTACATCAGTCACTTCCAGAACTGATGTCACCTTCTGCTCCAGCTCTCTACTCTCAGACAGAGCTGTTTCTATAGCACGTAAGCTCTCCTCCATCTCCTCAACAGCATCCTTTGCTTTCCTCTCAAGCTCAGTTTTTATTCCCTCTTCTTTGTTTCTCAGAAATGTATGCATCTCTTTAAACTGTCGGTTAATTTCAGTCATCAGCTGATGAGACCTCGTTTTGGTTTTTGTTATTTCTTCCCTCTGCGTGTTGGCTTTGATCTCTATCTCGTTGATATCATCTTGAACATTTTTCATGAAGTCCCCCAGCTCCCGCCTCAGAGACACAGCCGCCTCTTTGATTGGTTTAAACCTGTGTCCCTCATGTCGCTCCCCATCTCGGCATATGACACACGTCAACCGCTGCTCTGTGACGCAGAACAGTTTCAACTTCTCCTCGTGTTCAGGGCAAAACCACTCAGAATCCTTTGAAATGAAGATAATAACCGATTAACACGATGTTATTATATATTTTACATTATATTACATGAACGCAAAAAAGGTCAATGAGGATGAATATAACTACAAAGTTATCACAGAAACATTCTTTAAGAAATTATCTCCGTTACCTCACTCCCCTTCTCCTTCCTTCTCTTCTCGGCCTCTTTGGCTTTTTCAGCAAGACTTTTCAGGATGTGGTTGGTTGGGAGGAATGATTCCTCCTTTGGAACAGAACTCCGGCACTGTGGGCACTGGTCCTCCGATTCCAGACAAACCGTCACACAGCTTCTGCAGAAAGAGTGGCCGCAGAGAAGGCTTACAGGATCGG
This sequence comes from Brotula barbata, assembly GCA_900303265.1. Lineage (NCBI taxonomy): Eukaryota > Metazoa > Chordata > Actinopteri > Ophidiiformes > Ophidiidae > Brotula > Brotula barbata. The sequence goes on from OMNV01024209.1 coordinate 15,017, forward strand.
TGAAGATAGTCAGACAGATAGAACAAGTCAAGTCCTCAGCGTAAGAAGAAGACGCCATGACTCCTCCACTTTGTTTTTCACTACACTTTCACTTTCACTTTCACTACATTGATTCCTGGAACAGGAGCGGTACCCAATTTTCTTTCGAGGATCAATAAAGTATTTTCGATTCAGAGCACAACAGGAGGACTGAAAAGTGTCCAGTGAAACAGTGAACTTTTTGATGGCAACTGATTTTTTTTCTTTTTATGTTTATTTATTTTTATTTTTTTTTGCATTTTATTTAAATCCATGGTCAAAAAAACAAACAATGATATGTAAAAGTTGTTAAAAGGCCAACGCTTTTTTTGTTTGTTTTGATTCTATTGTTGCGGGCCAAACTTTGAATGTACACAATACATTTGCCACTTATTGCCAAGGTGCCATCTGTTCCCCGCCTCCTGCGTCGTTCACCGTTGAATCATAAAGCCTAACGTTGCTCAGTAACACAGCAAAATGTCTCCCTCTAGTGGTGACTAAATGGAACTTCCACATGGAGAGTTGGGTGACTTTAAAATAATACATCATCCAATAGGAATTGGCTCAAAAATGGCTTTCAAACCAAAGTTTTTCATATACTTTTACATACAAAACCCAAGTATTTCTCAGCATTGGTGAAAATAAAAAAATAGCATAACTTTGTGGAAAACACACACCCAATCCTGTCCACGTGATTAACCCTCGTGTTGTCTTCATATGCTGTGTACTCCCTTTGTCCTCCGGGTCAA
>OMNV01024214.1:0-11946 GCA_900303265.1 Brotula barbata
CCCCCCCCCTAATTAAATGTTTGCCCGGAGGAGTGAGGGAGGGACGACCTTTCGTACGCTCTCCGGAGAACACAAGCTTAAGGTTGGGGCGGTAAACGATGAAATGATAAACGATACAAGCCGCACAATGAGCACATATTTGCGATGACTGGAGCGCAAACACCAAAGCTGTTTCTGCTTTCAATCTGTCGCTGTGAATGTTTAAACCCTGACAAAACCCCCCTAATGGCATGCTGGGATTGGAATGTACACACACACACACACACACACACACACACACGAGGGCTTGGGGCAGTATAAGAACCGGGCTGCGGTGTTTCTGGACAGGCATTTTTCAGGGGGACAGGATGGCGCTAAGAATGACATCCCTGCTTTTTGTGGGTCTTCTGCTCGGGTGGACCCCCGGGATTCGAACTCTGAAAGGTGACATTTTTTGGCCTTAAGTGACTCATTTGGCACATCTGGGTCTTTAGAAGTGATCCTGACATTCTGTGTTGTGTCTGTGTGTGTGTCTCTGTGTGTGTGTGTGTGTGCAGCATCTGTTCCTATCAGACTCTCCGTGGAAAACGACCTGTCCAACTTGGCGCCCGAGACCTACTCCAGCTCCGTGGCGGTGGGAGGCGTGCTGCTGGGCGCTCTGAGGAGACTGCAGGAGACGCAGCTGGGCTTCAAGTGAGAGAAACCCCTTCGTCTGTCCGCGTGTCACCATTGGATTTGTGCAGCGTTTAGGTGTGAAGCGTGTGTGTCTCTTTTTTTCCAGGTTCACGGTGAAGGAGGACCCAGACTACGGCCCGTTCCTGGACAGCGTGAACGGAGTGGCTGGGAACGAGCGGGAGCGGACGTACTGGGAGATCCTGTCGGAACGCTCGGGAGAGTACAGCAGCCTGGATGTGGGTGCGTCTCCTCCCCGGGGGGCCCCCGTGAAACGTGTCTGACGAAGCCTTAATTAGCCAGGAGAATTGGCTGCGCTTTCACTTAGCGATTTGGCAGGAAGGGCTTTATTCTTCCTATCTTAGCGGAGACAGGAGGTCGTATAAATACTTCTTCTTCTTCTTCTCACAGGACAATCACGTGTATGCTGAATTACCAAGCTTTGCATTTGTGCCTTTCTTTCTTTTTTAACAGGAATTGGTTGTTATCAACCTAAAGAAAACGAACACATCATCCTGAGGCTGAGCACCTGGTCCAAAGAAGGAGGACCAAAGTAAACCTGCACGATCGGAGTCTGGACAGAGGTCACCATCTTTGAAGACTTATTGGCTATCAGACTCAATCTGATAATCCCACAACGAGATGCTACTTAGATGCTACTTGGATGCTACTTAGATGCTACTTGGATGCTACTTGGATGCTACTTGGATGCTACGTACTGGGTTTAAAAATGACGCAAAAGAGCACATTTAGTGTCTGGTAGAGGACGAATCACGACAATTAGATATGACAAATGCTACAATGTGCTCATCTGTACTCTGGATGATCCAAAGTGGCTTGAATGGAGTCAAACAGATGAATAAATAGAGGCACACGCTGAAAAAAAAGAAAAAAAGTGTCATATTTATTTCCATTCTTTGATTGTTTGTCCGTTGACACACACACGCACGCACACGCACACGCACACACATGTCCTTGTGTCTTACACCGTTCTTGAAAAGATGAATGACCATGTGATGGGAAATATTTTCCATCTTGATTTGGGTTGAGTGAGGTTAAAAACGAAAAAAATGGGTGAAACCATGGAAGTGCGAACTATAAATACATTCAACATTTACACGTTACACATATGCAAAAATGCAAAAAACAAGAATTTCGCTGATGAATCCTCGTTATCTTCACATTTCTGACACGCAGGGGGGCGAATTACGGCGTCCAAACGTCGGCCTTCCTGCGTTTCTCCGCACGTTTTAAACCGGCAGATGCTGAGAAGACAACAGGGCAGAGTGACATCATAACACCGCAGCACCCATCGGCGTCATTTGGTTTGAAACGTGGGGCGGGCGTCACTCACTGCAGGGCAGCGAGCAGTCGCACATGCAAGGGACGCACTTGGAGAAGAAGCGTTTCCAGCCGCTCTCCTTGTTCCTGCAGTTGTTTATGAGGGTGCAGCCTTGTTTAGGGGGGCCAAAGTAGCTCTTGTCGGCGCAGGCGGAGGAGCAGGTCCCGTTCAGCTCCCCCTCGCTCACCTCTACGGTGGTCCGAGGGCACATTCCTGCATCAGGAGGTCTACGCTGTAAATCCTGAAACATTAAGGGAGCGCAACAAAGACGGCCGTTGTGGTGCGGCGTTTACTCACGGAGGCAGATCGGCTTGGGGGTCCAGAGGCCGTTGGACTGGCAGCGACTGGTTTCATTTCCCACCAGAACAAAGCCAGGGCGACAGGTGTACCTCACGACGGAGCCCACCCGCCGGTCGGCGCCGTGCGACACGCCGTTAAAGTCCACCTCTGGCTTCCCGCAGTTCACTGTGAGAGATAAAACGGCAAAAGTACAAAAAAACAAAAACAGGATTAAGCTCCATCACATGCTCAACGTGGAAGGGATCCATCATCTAATCTGTTACCTCTGCACAGGGACTTGAAGCCGAGCCAGCAGCAGCTTGAGTCTCCACAGGGGTCCCTCCTCAGCTCCTGGTCCCGGCCCTTGCAGCCTCCAAGACAAAGAGGTGCTGTCCCTGACCAGTACGTGTCCCCGTCTACGCCTGGCAGAGGACTCCACTCTGTCCCGCCTGCATCACAACATGTCACTCTGGTGATCCGAGTGTAATCTGGGGGTTCATTTATGTCATGACAGTGGGAATAAACGGATTCATTCTCCATGAATTTCCTGCTTTTTCCGGTCCAATCTCGACCTGAAGATTCATTTTATCCCTCTGCAGACCTGCGAGTGGGATTTGTGAATACACCTAAGTCAAAAATATTGATTAGGCCATTACAGGAAGTTGCAAGAGGAAGGCCTAATCCAACATTACGGAGATAATGGCTGTTGTAGGGACTGAGAAGGTGAATTATGAGATCAGATCATAGAAAGTACACAGAAACCAACACATTAGCAGGAGAGAAAGTCTTACCACTACCTTCCGCCCCTCCGATCCACTCTGGCAGCTGAGCGACGGCTCCTTGTAAGGACCCCAACAGCAGCAGCAGCAGCAGCAGCAGCAGCAGCAGAGGGTATAATCCCATGTTTGCAATCTTCTGATTCAATCACCCTCCCCTGCGGAAAAACTGCAGACGGACGTATTCTCACATCCCAGATCTGTTCCCTCCTCCTTTTGCTTTCATCCTTGAAAAGTCAAGAGGCAGAATGTCATCAGAAGCCGGCCCCGTGCTGCGTTCACTGACCGCAGAAGCGAGGAAGGAGCAGGGAGCGGTAAGTAACTTAAACTAAGCTCCGCGCGCTCGCTAATCCCCTGAACTCCGCTAATCCCACCGTGAAGGTCGCGCCGTGAATGGGCGTGACTTTGGTGACAGTTCGCAATACGAGTCAATCGATTAGAACGCATCTCATAGAGGATCGAGAGAGATATTAATAATCAAAACGTTATTTTCAAGCACTGGAGCGAGATTTGTTCCCCTACTGGGTTAAGCAGCAGAATCATCCCGTTCGTGTTTAATCTCATTTTCTCCATCATCTGGGAAAACACGCGCGTTCATCTGAATGGACGGATGACATCACGCTAAGTGGATCAGCTGTGATATTAGCCGCGTCCTCGCTCACACACACACACCTTCACCCTTACCGTGACCTAACCTGTGTTTTAACACGGGAGGGACGATGTTTGGAGACAATATGCATTAAAAAGCATATGATCGCCGGTCAATAACACTCAGGAGAGAGTGGGGCATCTCATCCGTCTATACATCCGTCCATCCATCCATCCATCCATCCATCCATTATCTGTATCACTTATCCAGCCAACTTCATCTTTAGACGAAACACACTGCAGTGAGGCGAAAGATGCAGCAGGGGGCGACATAGAGATGGAGCGCTAACCTTCAGTGTAATATTATGATCTTATTATCCACAATAATCTGCTAAAATATGACTGCATTTGCCTTTTTTGTAAAAAAAAAAAAAAAACCCAAAAAAAAACACAATTTATCTAAAATTACAAACGGTGGGAACAACGATTGGATTCCCTGAACTATATTTGTAATTTTGGTTAACGTGAGCACAAGATACGACCCATTTCAAGCGTTTTTGAAAAAAATGTATGTTCCAAGTTTATTCAATTTCAAGATTAGATGATAATAATGAAAAGAACAAAAAAAATCTGCACCAATTCTTCAACTGATGCAAAACATTAGAGTGTGTTCATCATCATCATCATCATCATCATCAAAGTACTGGCAAATAAAATAAATAAGACGTTTCTTGCCGTGTGTAGATGTGCAGCCAGGATGGGCCGTCACAGCTTCATCACATCCTGGTCCTTCAGTCCGGACAGTTGAATCCATTATCGTGTAAGTGTTCCATTATTTCAGACGCTGAGCTTCGTCCTTAAAATCTCAGCGGCAGCACCAGGCTCACGAATCCCTCACACCTTTGCTGCGTGTCCGAGCAGCGGCGTGGCAGACGACCTAGTGTCTTGTCCAGCAAAGTGTGTGTGTGTGTGTGTGTGTGTGTGTGTGTGTGTGTGTGACGGCAGCGGAGGCTCAGACCACCTGCATTTCCAGCTGCTGATGAGCGTCCTGCAGATGCAGCGTGACGATGTCCTCTCCTTTCTGTTCCAAGCCCCCGGCGAGGACGCAGAACATGGCCTCCTCCTGCTCGCCCTCCGCGGCGCCGACGCCCGGCTCCTCCGTCCTCTGCTCCTCCTCCAGCAGCATCCCCCTCAGCTCCACCTGCATCTCCGAAGCCGCCCCCGCGGGTTCTTCCCCGAGTCCCTCCGCGTGGGCGGCGTCCTCGTCCTCCTCCGCCTGTCTGTTCTGTCTCTCCCTCATCAGCTGCTCCGTGAGCTCCACGCTCTCGTAGCGAATCAGCTGCAGCCTTAAGAAGCCGTCCTCGTGCTCCTTGTACCTGACAGAAGGACAAGGAGGACACCGGCTCTTGTTCCAGTCCCATTTTTTCCAGATTGAGCACTACTGGAACGAGTGATGGGCATCAACTGAAGGCTTACCTGAACCTGGGGTATCCTGAGGGCCACTTGAAATGGTGTTTTTTGTGCAGGTGGACAGTGAGGTTGTTGCCCCTGGTGAAGCACTGATCGCATACGTGGCACTTGTATCTGGCCACAAAGTCCCCCTAAGTATACAATAAGAAAACAACATCAATTTGTGATGTGAACTCTTAAGATGTTGGCGAAAATAACATTTATTACCGTAGATTGCTGTATTTTTGGTCGTTTTTTTGTTGTTGTTGTTTTTTTTACCTCGTGTTCCCTTTTGTGGTGAATCTTCATGGTGCAGAGGGTGCGCGAGGTGAACTCGCAGCCGGACACGTCGCAGCGGAACGCCGGCTCGGTGCTGTGGGTGTCCAGGTGCTTTCGCAGATCGATCAGGTTCTTGCAGCTAAACGGGAGGCAAAACGAGAGCGATGGGAGCGTTCCGTCGAACGTCTTCAGTTGGATTTCCGCCGCCTGCTGCTCGGGAAGAGGACGTACCTGTACTCGCAGTATTCACAGCTGTACGGTTTCTCATTACTGTGGCGAAATTTGATGTGGTTGCGCAGCGATGAAGGTGACGGACACGTCATGTCGCACAGAGGACATTTGTAGTGGCTCACTGACAATAAAAAAATAAAAAAAAATGACGGGATTAATTACCGTATAGCTGCTTGGACAGAACCGACATCGTGATTTTATTAGCTTTTATGTTTATAAACTTGTCAAAGACCACTTTGAAATACTGATTTTGTGTGTGACAACTGGCAGAATGCACCAAATGATTCACTACAAAAAACAGTAGGAGTCAATCAAAACTTTTATGATGTCATTTGAAAAATAGGTCATAATAGTGTAAAATGTGCATTTAGGATTTAAAATGATACTCTTATGATAGTATAACACAGTTCTAGTGGTGGATCCAGATGATGCATTCGGTTGTTATCGTTGCATTCATAACTTCTGTGTATCTTCTATCAGACCTGGTCAAAGAAAGGCAAACATCTCCAAAAATGCTCAAACGCATCAAACGGAATTTCCCTACAAATCACCAAAATCGCTGCATTGTCACCTGATCTTTCTCAGATCTGTGACCTTTGGGGTCCCCTGGGGGTCCTACGATCGCTGATATCACGGAGGGACTTACCGTGTGTCCTCATGTGGTCCCTCAGTAGTCTTTCCGTTGCGAATCGTTTGGAACAGTGCGAACACTGGAACCTCTGACCTGCGGCGTGAACGCGCAATGTTAGCCACGAAACATTTCCGCCATCTGCCCGTCGGAATTCTGCAAGTCCACAACTTCACCTTCCATCGTGCTCTGTCTCTTAATGTGGTCGAACAACTTGGTGTTGCTGGCGTACATCCCCCCGCAGCCTGGACACGCCACCACCTTCTCCTGGGTGTGGCTCCGCAGATGCTCCCGCAGCTTAGGACGGCCTTTAACGGTGGCCTCGCAGTCTGGAAAAAAACGACGTAAGCGGAACGAATCCCACATTTTACAACCACGTGTGACCAGAAATCTGCTGTTTCGATAAAGTCAAGCCCACTGAGAGGACGTACCTTTCCACCCGCAGCGTACGATGCATTCACCGTCTCCAGTGGGTATGTCTATGCACAGGCTGTGCATCTCCACGTGGCGGTAGTACCACTCTGGGTTTTCGTAGGGCGGTTGCTGCGGACACAAACAGCCACAGAACCGGTAAGACACAAAAGTCAGTAGTAGCAACGCGGCGACAGTAACCCGGCCCCCATACCGAGCTCACCTCGCAGTCCTCCCAGAGGCAGATGAAGTTGTCGGGGATGTCGGGGATGATGTTGCGGTTCTGGTAGCCGATGGAGCAGGTGCCGATGTTTTGCTGGGCGTTGAGCACCTGTTGACCCAACTGCTTCAGCTTCGTGTGGTAACAGTGGAAGAACAAGTGGCGCCGCAGCTCTTCGGGACTGTCCACGGAGCAGAAACCACAGTCTCTCCACAGGCAGTTGTGCTCTTGGTAAAAGATGAAAAGGCAGACTTGGTATGAGTGAACACTTAGGCACTCTATTTATTTATTGTGGAGCAAACAGTATAGGAGCGTCCAGGTATATCCGCACTAGCTGTGTCACTAACTAATACTTTAAAAACTGATAAAGCTACTGAATGCTTCCATTACTGATCCGGTAGTGGGTGTGGATTATCCAAGACAAGATGTAGGGATTAAATTATAAATCCCAAATGACAATAATTTAAATAAATCATCATAATCTGGCAGGTGATTAATTGTGACAGCCAGTTTATGTCTCCTTATCCTCTACAATACTACACTTTTTACATAATGTGTGGTATTTAATCGATCTTAATCATCAGGAAATGAATCGGTAATTTAATCCGCTTGAGGCTCGGGATAATCTAAAGCATTTAGGACATATTCGACGGGCCTTTAGAGATTAGTAGTTCGGTATACTGTGTGCAGAAGGCATAAAAACAGAGAACTTTTAAATAAACTACACAATATAATAACCCTACAATACGTTACTTTGTAAATCTATGACATTTTTCATTCACCTTCCAAATTATCCTCACTTTGGATGCGTTTGGTGTCTTTGTGTACAAAGTTAACCCGGTTAACACGTGGTATCTTTGGGCTTTTCGAGACAATTTCAACTAAAACTTGATGGACGTGAACCATCGGTGGAGAGAGGTCAGCGTTTCTCACTGCAGTCCTCCGGTTTAATAACCACAACGTTTGTCATGACTACACATTCGATCACTTCGAAGACAACAGGAAGTCTTCTCGGCATGAGGTTGGACGTTTCTACCACAGCTTCCCGCGCTGAGACTCCTCACCTTCACTTTCTTCCTCCTCTTGGCCCTCCTCCGCCGGGCTCACGGCGCTCAGGTGACCCTCAGCGTGTTTGCAGAAGTTCTCCATCCGATTAAAAGACTCCTGACAGGGGCCCCATTCACAGTTCAGTTCCAGGGGACCTTTCTTCTGGATCCGTTTGTTCGGCGGCATGTCTGATATTCCGCTCGGACTCTCTCACCTGCCGGCTAATGTCGGTTGCTGCTCTTTCAGCTCTAACTACTTCGTCTCAAACGCTAGCGAGCCGCAAAACGCGCCAAAAAGCTTCCATTAAAACTGTCAGGGGAGACAAATTACACGGGGCGCGAATTAAACTACGAATTCGGACTGAAAAGAGGACAGTTTGACGTAAACACTGGCTGTTTTTAGTCTCTGGGCTGATGGAAATATTGCCGCCGATTCGACCAATCAGAGAGCACGAAGCCGAAACGTAAGCGCGGGCTGTACGACGCTTAATGGTGTCTGGCTACACACAGACGAATTCATTGGTTCCGCTGCAAAATTTTCCCATGTTTGTCCCCGGACGCGACAACTAATTTTTCCATTTTATTTTAGCACGTGCATAACAATAAATAAGGAAGTAAATATGCAAGTTAACAAAATACAGAAATGAAATTTAGAGACAAAAACGCCTGGGTTGAGTGCTTTGATCAGGAAAATAGGGGGCGTTGAGATGATGCCGTTGGAATAAAAATGTTGGTGAACTGACTGCAATTATTCTCGCACTTAAAATAAAACCACCATTCTTCACATTTGTGACTGTTTTCTGATGCATTTGAGGCTGTGTTGGTAGAGAGGACAAACATTTTTTAGACCACAGCTAGACCCCATGTGACGTTTCAAGTAATAACGAAAGTGCAACCTTAAATTCGGTAAGCTTTTATTTTGACAGCAAACATACTGCTTCTCAATTGTAGCTACATTCGAAAACAAAACATAAAAAAATCCAGTGCCAAAACAAATAGATTTCACATTGATGTTGGCCGAATTTTTAAGGGGAAAAATGTTTTCAGTCATTAAAAAATACAGATATGTACCCGATAACACCTTTCTATTGTTACTGGGACACCCTCCACCTTGCACAGACCTGCAGTAACGTCAATACATACAATCCAAACACTATACTTCATCTCTCATATCTCTTCTGTTCATTTGCTTCCTCCTCATCTGTAGAATTGCCCCCAGACAGAGAACGTCATCCTCATTTCTCACCGTCTTCCTCCTCAGTAACCATGCTGCGCTCGTTCATTCAGAGGTCAATTATTATTTCCTTATGCGTTACACGATTAAGTCACATAAAATGAAACGCCAGTGCACACATTTACCGAATGACATTCATTTTGGCTTCAAAGAGCGAGGGCCTGATCATGATAAGATGATTTCTCTTTTTATAGCATTTCAAAGCTCTTGAGTTGCTATCAAATATTAACGGATCGGGCGCAGTCAGCTGTTGATGTTGGCTGTCTTGAGGCGCCAAAGTCAGCCCTGCTTACAAAACATAGAAAAATATACTCTCCATCCGGCGATCTTAATGAACGAATCAGGTTCGACGATCCACGTAGTACATTTGGTGAAGAACAGATCCGTGGGGCGAGCTCTTTATACTTACATACAAACATGTTTTACCGATGTGAAACGTCCCATTTAAAACGTCCGACCGCTCATTACTGAAGAAGAAAAACAACAGTGAGGTAATGGAAGCTATTAAAAGGCAGATGGACCGTAAACCTGTAAAGCTGTTCCATAATCAGGATTTCTCCGCCAGCCTGCTCTCCGGTCTCCCCGCAGAGCCCGTTTAGACGTCGTAGAAGAGACGCACCAGATGATAACGGATTCCAAAAGCCACGGCGCTGCCAATCACCTGAGGCAAACGGGGAAATCAGCACTCATTCATTCATCCGTCCATTCGTATGACACGTTTCCTGTGTATTTTTGCTCGTCTTACCTGTATGAGAAGCATGAGGACTGTCAGATTTCGCTCGTGGATCGGTCCTAGTAATTTCAGTACCAGGTTTATTAATGTCAAGTTGTTGCACTCGATAAATTCGTCATCTCCCTCCTGACCCCTTCGCACCTCCTGCAGCTTCAGTAATTCCGTCACCTGTTGAGGACAAAGACGTTATTGTGACCAATCGGGACGCAGCCATACGCCTGGTCGTCGTCATTCACAGTTCTGGTTTCAACGATGTGCACAAAATTCCTTTGCGATTTACAGCGCGTGTACATTTAAAGTCCACTGTAGCTCATTTAGTTTCTCTTTCTTTTGTCCATGATGGAAATATAAACAAAACAAAACTAAAAAGAATACACAGCGTTACCTGTAAAATGAGGTGTCCTAATTTAGAGAGATCCTTCCTCTTGAATTTCGAGTAGCTCATTCCCAGTTTGCCTGTTTCTGGATTCAGTCTTTAGTCAGCCGTGACGTAAGGAGAGAAAAAGAACAAGACAGAGTGTGAGAGAGTGACACGATTGGCTTCCATCACGAAGGAAAAGACACCGAAAGGTCCATCAGAAGCAGGTTACCTGGGCAACCGATGCCTGGGACAGGGGATGATATGAAACAGCTGAGGCAGGGAGTACACAAAGTTTATCACTTGGGGAATGAAGAAGAGCAGCATCGTCTTGCTGAAATGTCCCAGAATACCGACTACGGCGAAGGTCATACCGGCAAAGTAGCAGAATGTGTCTCCCACAAACACAGATGAGGGATACCTGTGTCAAAACGGGGTGTGTGGCGACAGATTATAACAGCTCCAACGTAAAGATGACTTTTTTTTCTTAATGAAACTGTCTCATACGACGGGTGTAACTGACCAGTTGTGGTAAAGAAGTGCCAGTGTGGTGAAGAAGAACGGTATCATGAAGTAGAGGGAGAACACGTGGTCGTCGCGGTAGTCTCCTGATCGAAACGACAACCAGAACGCAACAACATCTCAACAATTTTCTGTAAGCAATCATTTAGTTATCAGATTGAGTCAAATGATTCAAATCCTGCTTTTGTGGTGAGATTATCTCTATATCTAGATTTTCCCCAAAGCCTTTTTATATGATTGAGGGACTTTTTCGAGGGATGTTTATGATGAATTTACTGTTATGAATTCAATGAATTAAGAAAATATTACTCAATAACATACGTTGTCATATGCACGACAGATTCTTAACTTCCTACACTATTTTCATTGTTGAAACTTTTGCGTTTTATCTGGCGTAGAATCTAAATTTCTGTATTTTTTCTGCCAATATATTCATCGTTCACTGCTTTATGCTGTAGGACAAGAAGTCTTAATGTTTAATCGCTTATTAATCATCAAGAAGGCCCTTGTATTGATTAAGGAAAGTGCAGGAAACTACCACACACACCATTAAGCTCCAACAAGTTGAAGATGATGATGGAGCCAGAGATGAAGAGGGCTTGACCTGACTCGATACCATTGATGCCAGCGAGGATGTTGATCGCATTAGTGCAGAATACCGCCAGCATTCCCATGTAGACGTAGTAGAGAATACCTGCGGGAAGAAAAAAAAAAAACTGCTTATCATCCTGTAAAACAGACCACAGAAATAAAACATCTTCCTGTCCTTTTTTCGTGATTTCCTTCCGACTCACCCAGGTCCAAGTGCAACCCCAGCAGGGCTCTGAAAGGCTTCGGCACCACGATGACCGTGTTGCCGAAGTTGGTGAAGTAAACCATGAGCAGGGGCAGGGACGCCATGGTGGGGAGCAGCAGCTTGTGCCTCCAGCGCAGGTTCAGCACGTCGTCGGCGAAGCCCAGGAAGATCATGCAGCAGATAGCCAGGAGTGCACAGATGAGCTGCACAAACTGACCACAGACAGACAGACAGACAGACAGACAGACAGGCAGACAGACAGACAGACAGACAGACAGACGCTTTATGAATCCTGAAGGAAATTCCAGTCATCCAGTAGCTAACGTGGTATGAAAAATATACTAGAACAATATGAAATAATAACATGATAATAACAACAACAATAACAATTATAATTAAAAGT